>JAQIXB010000620.1:0-15622 GCA_034697405.1 Mesoplophora pulchra | reverse complement strand
ATTCAAATTTAGAATTATTAGGTTAGGTTAGGTTAAGTAAGTAAATAGTGGGGAACTCTGCCGAACTATAGCCAAAAATTTATGAAAAAATAATTGTTTTAAACATTTAAAAATATGTCCAAATATATCATAATTTTATTTTTTTAGCCGTCATTATTTAATTTTTATCATTTATATTTTTTTTGTAAAAAAATTCCAAAATTTGAAACTTTAAAAGTTAATTCCAGCTCTATCTTTAGTGATAGAAGAATTTTGTTTTGACATTTATTACCCTGACCTATGCCATATCGATATCCGCTTAGCATTAAGCGATTCTATAATCTGAAAAATTATACATTGCGTCTATGAAGGCTTCAGTATCGTTCTTTGAAAAAATAAAAACAATAATTCAAAATGAATCATGTTTCTATACCAATGGTTTTTGAGATATTAAATTTTAAATATTTCTGTGAAAATAAAAATAAATTATAAGTGAATGCAAAACTTTTTTAAAAAATTGTCATTTTAATGTATTTTTATCAAAACGCGTGTTTTCTAATTCATGATCATTTTTGGCAAAAGTATGGGTCATTTCCATTGTTTTGAATATCGATTTTTATAGAATCACATTATATTATACAAATAATTAAATGGATAATTAAAACAATTAATTTATCACTTATAAATTATAACATATAAATATATGAATTTTCGTATTATCAATAAATTTAAACATTTATTTGTTAATTTTTAATTAAATATTAAACATATTCATTATAATGAGAATCGGAAATGAAATATTTCCAAAACATGTATGGAGCTAATGTTTGATCATTCACTATATTCATTGAATTTTTCTATGACTAAAATTCCATAATAATATTTACGGCGATTATAAAATCAATAAATTTATGTATAACAATATGTACATATGTACTACAAAATGAATATTACACTTTTATTAATTAAATATTTATTAATACGATATTTAACTAATTATATATATGATAAAATTATATAATAATAAATATATTTTATAATGATATATAAAATTAAAAATAATTATAAATATGAAATATGTTTTATAAAATTTTATATTTCTTAAGATTTGAATAAAATATGATAAAAAATAAGAGATTAAAGTTTTGGTAAAAATACTTTTTATAACATTTAAATAATATTTAATTATGTGGAAATTATTTAAAAATGCCCAAATTTATAATAAAATTATAATCTGAATTTAAAATTATTAACACTGTCAATATATTAATTCGGTGATATCCGTCATGATTCGGACTCTGCGAAAATAACAAATATAAAGTCCATATGTGTGTGCGTACGATATAAGAATGACATTTTTAATTTTTGATCATTACACAAATCCTTTTCATTTTTCATTCATTTATTTATCGGCATTACGTGCATCATGAGGGCCGTCATATGATTTTTGGTCAAAATTAACATTTTCAGGACATTTAAGCGTTTAAACTGTTATATAACACTGTTAAACGTTTTAAATCAATAGTCATTTATTTATGTTCAGATTATTAAATATATATATATATATACACTGAAGTTCCTTTATAGTAAAATAGTTTGAACAAGAAAAATTGTTTACTATAACGGAATTTTACTATAATGGCACCTTTACTTTTTTATATTATTTAATAAAATATTTTTAAGAAATAATCATTTTAACATTAATTATTAATTAATGTGTTATTATTTTTTAAAATTATTTAAGTTATATTTATTAAATTTTTATTTAAAAAAAATAATTTAAAATTAATATCCTAAAAACTATAACAGATAGAAACATGGTTCCTTTTGTATTATGTTTATATTTTATTAAATTTTAATTAAAAATAAAAATTATATTTTTGGGTCTATCTCTATATTTAAATTCGAAAAATGTGTTTTTTAATTTAAATAATTTTAGAAATGTTTTAATGGTCACGTGATATATCAATGGAAAGATATTTTTATACTTAATCCAATGATAGATCATGTGTCCTATTTTTATATTCTCAAAAAAAGTTATTTAAACTTAAAAGTGAAAAAATGTCACTTTTCACTTATTTTGAAATTTTAATAAAGTTTTATCACGTGACTAATGATAAAACTATTTAATAACAAAACATTAGTTATTCATTAATAAATTTACACACAAAAATTTTAAAAATCTAATACCCTTTAAATGCGTGCCTATATTTCAGGTCATTACTTTCTGATCACCCTGTATATACACAAAAAACGTATATAAATATGAACAAACATTTATATAATGCGTATATTTTGCGATTTTTGCGTATATATATCGTGTGACCGCTTCATAACAGAAGTGCGCATATATAAGCATATATAATGCACTTCTGTTATGAAGCGGTCACACGATACACTCATTCTATTAGAATTTGCTACACGCCAATGTACCCGATAACGCAGTGGTTTTACTGTATATGGTATTCTTATTATGAAAACAATAGATAAGAGATTACAAATGTTTTGAAAAATGTGTCAAAATTGGTGATGCGCACAAAAAATAAGCACGGAAAGTGCTAAAAATCAATTTCAAAAAATTTTAAAATTTTATTCACTTTTTTAATATTTTTTAAACAAAATTTTGAATTTATCGTTTAAAAAATCAAAGAGTAAAGGAAAGTTCCAAAAAAGCATTTTGAGACATAACCTAAAAAATTAGTTATAATTTCATTGTATTTTCCTGTTTATGCCTGAACTGTGTGCCGCCATTACTATTTAGCATTTGGTATTAGTATTAAATATATTATATATTTCTTTATATTAATTAGGTTTTGTTAAGTTAAGTCTGCGGAGAAACCATGGTTAGGGAATGAAAAAGAAAGAATAACATCAGTAAAACACATGCTTTAATTTGTCTGTTATTATATGGTTTTGTAAATAATTTTAGCATATACAGTGCTAAAACAGTAATGACGGCACCCATTAAGACATGGACAGAAATTTACCTTTAATTTTATCATATACAAACCCCAAAAAGATTAAAAAGTAAATAACGTCAGTAAACAAAAAATACATGTAATTTCATAAATTAAGTTTATCATCTGATTGTACTCTCACCACATATAAGCGGAGTGTAGAAAAAGGTCAATTTTGTAACCATCGTGGAAATTGACCATTCCTTTACTCAATCATTTAATTCTTAAACTTTTATATGATTATTTTGTTATATCAAAGATTAAACGCTATTAATTAATATTTGAAACTATTGATCGGCCTAAAAATTGTAAATTTAACAAAATTTATGGAAATTTAAGTTATGAATGATGTTAATTTTATTTCATACCATAGCGGTACATATTATATTTATCGATAATAAAATAAATTTAAAAATAAAAATAAATATTTCGGTGTAAAATGCAATTATCATGTAATTTGAAGTAATTTCAATGATAATATGCAATAATATGCTTTTCTCTATTGAAATATGATGGTAATTTTAAAGGTGATATCGCTCATGTGCGAATGAAGAGCCATTCACATCGGGACCATAATACAGGTACAGGTGGGGCTTTACTATCACTATTACTCCACTGCAGGTGAGAGATGAAAGTTATTTTCAATGAAAAGTGATAGTCCTCTGCATAGTCCTGCGCGATATTAACTTTCCAAAGCCATTATTTCGGGCATTTCTTAAATGAATGAATTAAAAGCAATCATTTTAAATATAATTTAATATTTTATTATGTAACAAAAAAGTTCATTTTTGACATTATGTTTAACATGTGATTTGATTAATTTAATCACTTTATTATTACTTTAAAAACGTATAAACATCATTTTATTGAATTTTGAGAATAAATCTATGTTCATTTTGCTATTTAATGATGTTCAATGACGCCATATTGTAATGTTAAAGTACTTTTTTTAATGAAATCATTTAAATCATTGTAAACGTGAGTATACTTTTGACTTTTCATTTCTAAACTTTAATCATATTTATATCATATTTTAAATTATATTTTTTATTCGAATAATAATCACGTGTAAATTAAAAAAGTATATATTAATCAGAATATAGGATATATATTATTTTATAAAATATACATTATGTACATATTAATAAATATTTAAAAGTAATATTTAGTAATGCTTTTGATTGGGTATTAAATGAATGAAATGATAAAATAATAGAAAATAAAAGTAAACATAAAATTGAGAAATTAAAGATGTGAATGAAGAGATATGCATAAATGATACTAATAAAAGTGATATGATTTTTGTTGATTTTCATCGCACATATAATGCTTTATAATTTATGAAAATCACAAATATGAGAGAAATATCCTTTACATGTGTGGGCATAGCACTTTTAGAGATAATGTGTGACTCACGGCATTCACTACTGTCGGGTTAAAAGTCATCTCATAGCTAATGATACTTTACGGCAGCTATTGTTTGCTGTTTTAGTACTTAACTATATATGCCATAGTATTGTATAGTATCGTATAGTATCGTACAGTATGTTGCACCTTTTGACAAACGTCACGCAACAAAATTCAATGCAAAGAAAGTGTGCGTCACGAAACTATAAAAGAGTGTAATAAAAACATGTATTTAGTCTCATTTTGGATCTGAGTGTTTCTATCTTTGGAAACAGATCCATTATATTTTCATTATATTCTAATATTTTGTTTTTTACAATTAAATTTCATAAATATTTAAATTGAATTAATAATAATCATAAAAAATATCAGTATCATTATTTTATGATAATTATAATTTCAGTATAAATAAAGTTTCGCATTTTCAAATAATAATGAGAAATATTTTACTCTATGATCGCTTTACACTATATTTAGTATTAATTGCCATTAATGCATTTAAATGAGCATTATGAATTGTACTATGATAGTTTTAAGCATGCGCATTAATGCGAAATCATGATATAAGTCAAATAAATACAATAATGGCAATTAATACAAAATATGGTGTAAATGACTCTGAAATTAAATTTTTAAAATTTATTTTAAAAATAAAAAATTTTAACATATTTTATTATACATATTTCATTATGTAATAAAAGGGATTTATAAAATTCTAAAATCGATTATTAAATTATGATTAAATTACAATAATGTTATTAAATTGAAAAATAATGAAATTCAATGAAAATAATAATTTAAATATTTGATCGGTTCGCACATAGCACTGTAACAATTGAAATGTTTTTGTTCCCTGAGGTATACTTTCTAATTGCAGCACTCAATAATAATTGCCGATCAATTTATAGAGATTGTTATTACAGTGCATGGCGTGTGTCTCTCAATAGTATATTAGTGTCCCCATACATTATCTGTTATGATGAATCGCAAAGTATACTTTCCACGGATGGATGATCATAACCGGCAAATGGATCAAAGCACTGATGGTACTATTCTCTTCTGCGGATCATATATGTCGATCTATCAGTGGGCCGCTGACTCTATCATTGAATATGAGAGATATATTGAGTGATGCGGTGAATAATTCATTCATTACAGCAGCTCACTGCAGCTGCCGGATAATTATTATTTTTACCTTTTATAGTTTATATTATTATTATTATTCTTTTAGTATTACAGCCTTTTATATATAGAACTTTATAAAAGGGGCAATATATAACTTAATATTACTAAGTTTTCCCCTCTGAGTAGTAATATATTTATAAATGTGTTGCATTTCATATTATAAAATAGTGTAAAATATAAAATAAAACGAAATGATATTACAGCACAGTACGGTCCACTTTATTCTAATATTAGTATATGTATAGGTATAGGTAAACCTAATAATAAAGGAAATGAGTGGGAAATGCAACATACGGACAAACGATTTACTTCAATGACCGTATGCCTTTTATGGCGGCACTATTCACGCGATTCACTTTTCGATTTCGGTGATTGTTGAGGCATTTTAACATATACTATTTAATATATACATTATACATTCTAATGTAATGTACATTATTCCCATTTTAATACTGTTTTTTAATGGTAGACTCAGATATATGTGAATAAATGTCTACGCTTAAAAGTGCATAGTGTTTTAGTTAATATTAGTTATATAAATGAGTATACATTACATATCTTTTATATTAATGTGACAGAATCGAATGCGATTTTAGTAATTGTATATATGAATTAAGTCGGTTAAACCAAAGATTAAATCAATACCATTTACAAATTTAATTACAAAACACGCACTCTCTTTTGTGACACTGATGTACATATGTAACATGCGTTTCAATATTTTTTATCACTGAACTCCCAAAATGCCATGCAATAATCGTAATCATAGTTCCAGGAAATTGTATATACATACAATAGTAAAGATACACCCTAATTGTATATGCTCATTTCACTAATTCTAAATGTTAGTAAAATTCTAGTACATACTCTAGTAGATAGCTTAAAAATCATGTTTTTATTGCTCCAATAATTCAATAGTCTATGCTATCGTCTTTGTCATCATCATCTTCACCATCATAGCTATCATCAGCATAATAATAATAATAATAATAATAATAATAATAAATAATAATAATAATAATAATAATCAGCATCAAAATATAGCTCAATAATGAAACTAAAGGTGAAATAAGTATAGCGACGCATTAGAGTCATCAGCATGCGTATTCACTTTTCCTATAAAAGAATAAAGCTATTGTATGATCAATAAATTGTTTCTCTCATAATGAATATCCATAAAAGAAAAGGTTCCAAAATGCTGATTTTACCATTGAAATATACTTTCGCACGCGATTATTGGTTCCAATCTCTGTATTATTATTAAAAAAACAGCTATTTATTTCTATTATGCATATTATATTCCACAATAGTTAACTCACTAATTATTAATTATATAATATATATTATATAATAAATATTTTTGTAATATACAAAAATGATTTATTTTAGAAAAAAATAAATTATAATTTTTTTATGATTTACGATAAAAATATCATTAATTTAACATATATTTATATTTATTCATTAAATTTTTTATGCTAAAGAATGAGAAAAGTTTTTTGAAAATAAAATTTCGGATAAAATAATTGACGATCAATAAATCAATTCGATAATGTCAGTGATGAAAAAAAATTAAATTCTCATAAAACATTAAAAAATAATACTAAAAATGCAAAAAAATTTACTTTTAAAAATTGCAATAAAATTCAAAGTAAAAAGTAATTTAAAGAATTGTGAAAAACATTTACGATCGATATTCATATAAATGAATTTTTATGGTAAAATACAAATTGAAAATGCACACACATATTTATGATTAAATATTGCCATTGCATTGTGTCAGTGTATGAAAATATTCATCGTCATTTATCCATATTATGCTTTTTAATCGTATAAAACATAAACATATTCAAAGCATATAATTATATTCATATGAATGTACGATGGTCCCGCATCACACTTATTATGCGTGAATATTTTTTTAATTTTTATTTTTAAAATTTTAAAGTTCATTATTAATGATAATTTATTTCTGAATAATATATTAATATTAAAAGATATTTTTATTTCAATAAATTAGTGTGTTTTTAAATTAATAATGAATTTCAATTTATTAAGCAGTGAATATCGTGAAATGTCTATTACAACTAGCAGTAACTATCATTTTCCATCAAATGGTTGGTGCAAAAATTCCACCCAAATGATGTTAATGACCGCATCATCTACACCAGAACAGGCGCTTAATGGTGGTAATGTGGATGACGGATTAACTAGCCTAAGTTGGTTACAAAATCTTAATATGTGCATGACGAGATTAGGGGCACCGACACCCCCGACACCTCCCGCTAGTCCTATATGTTCTCCCAATATCAATGTCTCAAATGCAAGTATCTGCAGCAGTGTAATGGCATCTTTCGATGCGAATCATTGTAACATAATCTCAAAAAACATTCATTCATCATCTTTTCATATGCATCGGGAAAAAGTATATCAAAACGGACACGGTTCAAATTCAAAGAAATGCGTTTCAATGGATGAGGAACCGATCGATTATAAAACGAACGGTAATGTTAAACCGCCATATTCTTACGCCACTCTCATATGTATGGCGATGAAAGAAAATAAAAATAAAATGACTCTGAGTGCTATTTACAAATGGATCAGAGACAACTTTTTGTACTATAAGAATGCTGACCCGAGTTGGCAGGTATGAACCACTTTCTTTATTATCATACACACACTTACTACACACTACACACATCTACTATCTAATACTATATTTCTATATTACTATACCTGTACATTATTGTACACATATAAAAGTATATTTGCTATTTATGAAAGCATATTAACATAGTGGATGTTAACATAGTGGATAAATATATAGGATTTATTATAATGCAGATCTATAGATGTATATAAAAGTGCGTCCGCAGCTGCTGCGGTATCATTTGATGATGTTTAGCAAAGAATGAAGTACCGGAGAGGGGCGTCCCTCAATCTTTTCCCATATTCTCTTTCGTTCAGTCGTGTGAAGCGTCAGATGCTAATATACACACATATTATTCTGCGCATGAATCGTACATTTATTACATTTTTATCGATCATTTTCATTTCCATTATCTTTTTGCGAATTCTTTCAATGCTCTGAAATACAATTGTAAAATAACAAATGTAAAACTATGATGTTAATATGCTATTATATGCAATATTTGCATATGATTATTTATTCGATTTCTTTTAAAATGATTATGTTTTTTTAAAAAATAAAATTCCATGATTTTAATGCACATTTTTATGAATTTTTATAGAAAATTAATTATTTGAATATAAAAATTTTTAATTTAATATTAACAGAAATTATTTTAGCGTAACATAACATTACAATATAATAGTCAATAAAATTAGGATCATGATTAATATATTTTTAATTTTGTTCATCATCTTTTCTTTTGCGTAATTTTTCCATACCCTCTCTTAATTGTCTTTGAAAATCTGACTCTTGAGGCAATGAAGTTCTAGACTCTGATGATTGTAAAGGGCTTTCTGATGCTGATGATGGTGGTGATAGTTGTGAGGGCTGTAAAAGTGGCGGTGATGATAGTGATTGTGGTATTGGTAATGGTGGTGGTGGCGGCGGCGGAATTATCGATTGATCTAAGATTTGACGCTCATTATTTGATGGTAAAGACGTCGTATTAATTAAAGAATGATGCGGCGGTTTATTTACTGATATATGTGTTTTATCATTAACAAAAGGTGATGATTTCTTTTTATATGATTGCGAAAGATCTATATTATGTTCGCTTAATTCAGCTGAAAATGTCATCAGATCATTATCGTCATTATCTTCATTATCTGATGATAGTTCATTTATTTGTGATTTTAATGGATAATTTTTTTGAAACTTTTCTTTTGGTATTCTCTGAGAGAATTTATTATTTAATTTCGGTGAATCATGTTCACTCTCAGCTACACTTTCAGCTTCACTTTCAGCCTCAGATAATCCCATCGCATATCTTTTTGATGCTTCTTTTTTATAGCGTTTTGCGAAATATGGGACTTCATTAATGGGCCATATCCACCCATAGGTTCTTCGGTCGATATTTTCCATAAATAAAGTGTTATTCATTGATGTACGCCAATACTGAAGTGTCGAAAATATAGAAAATTCTACAATGATCATAATGAACCACAATATAAGAGCGATAATCCATATAATTTTTATATATCCTAAAAGTATATGCACACATCCTTCAGAATTAACGGTATTATGTCCTTCCTTTGTAAGATACATGCTATTACATGGGCCAAAAGCATCATATTTGCAACAACTGAAGGGCACTCTAAACTCTTCTTTATTAGAACCGTTTTCACCGTTTAAAAAGGTGCAGTTTTTCCAATCTTCGAATGTATTGCCACCACAGCATTGATAATACAATTGCATATTATCGATTAATATTTTATCATTAATGTCTTTTTTCGGATAATACTTTATATAATTATTAAATGATTTTGAAAATTCCAATTTAATAATATTCGAATGTTTATATGAGAATATGGTTATTGCGGGTAATATTAGTAATGTTATCACAAAGATGATCCATGTCATTCTTTGCAAATATACTTTCCATACCTTTTTTTTGCCGCCATATTTTCTGTAAATAAATAAATAATTATATATGTTAAACAAAAAACATTTTAATTTATTATATTTTACGAATATCTATTGATAAAGAATATAAGAAACGCATGAAATATAATCGATAGAATATTAATGACGATATAAATAGTCGCGAATAACCCTATGGGAAAGTCTTTGCTCAGTAAATGTATTTTTGAACTCAGATAGAAAAACGTATAAATCCCAAAAAATGATAATAAACATGACAATACGATTATGATTGAATTTAGAATAATTAAGAGAACTTTTAGATTATTACGTCCATAATCTGAAATCTTTGTCTTAAAAAGAATCATAATCAACTAATTTTATTGCTTTTAATTATTTATAATATTATTTCGTAATTCAAAAGTTTATTATGTAAATTTAAAAATATTATTAATAATGTAAATCTTAAGGCATTTTAATTTTAAAATAAATGCTTTAAACAAATATATTATTGAATAGTGCCGTATTTACAATAAAATTTTAAATTTTATACGTTATTAATAATAAAAAAATTATAAATAATAATTATTTTAAAATAAAGGGTCAGTATTATTAATTACTGATTATTCATGTCTGTCACATTAGTGTTGCATCCTATCATTTGCATATATAAAGATTTAATTCAATGGAATCTAACACGTGATGGATATACATTAATTTAAACATTTAAATTTGAACTATGCTATGGCATGTTTAATAATAATATTTTAAAAAATCGCATCGATCGGTGAAGCATGACTCGAGATATAAGAGACTAAAATATACGCCCTGTAAATGAACTTATGCCAAAATTATATTTTAAATAATAATAATAATAATAATTGAGATTTTTATAAATTAAAAAAATATATTTTTAAAAACATGAATGAATGCATTTCTTTTGTTGATTTGAGTGTGATATGAATAAAGATACATTTACATATTTTTTATATGAAGACATATGAAGAAATTTTTTAATTTTTAATATTTTCTTAGCATATTTACTAAAATATTAGTTTAAAGCATGTTAACATTATGTGGTATATTAAAAGTGTCTTTAGAAAGATTGATTTATGAGAATAATGAAAATGAAAGAAAACGATCGATATCCGTGCACTGAAAGAGAAAGTTATTATATTATTATAACTGTTTCCAAAAGTTGATTTTCTGTCACTATTTTTATAAATGATATGTACATACTGTACATACATACAGTACTTTGTGTATTGAATTGTATTATTCCGTACCATTAGTTTTTGAATGCATTTTCATTTCGCGGAATGAAAGTCAAAGTTAAGTTATTTTACTTAAAATATGAATGAATTTATTTGAACATATTTTTATTATATTTCATTGTAAATAAAAGTAATTTTAGTAAATATTACTATACATACACTTTTAGATTAAAATATATAATTTTCATTTTACAATTTATGTTTTACATGATTTCTTTGATGATCATAATATAAATGAAAATCAAAAATGCATTATTCTATTTCTATCGATTAAAATCAATAGAAATTTGCATTATATCAATGACCAAAGTAACGATGCATATCATTCTCATGTTTTAACACTCATTTATGAATCACAATGCGATCGCATATTTTTATTTATACATAATTATACATAAAAATTAATTTTTAATTTTTATTATTAATTATCATTCAATCATAATAAAATGAATTATAATTGAATTTATTTAATAAATTATATTAGTAATATAGCATTTGTGTTGAATTAGAAATATGGAAAAATTAGTGGTAAAATTAGTGCTTAACACGTACTATGTTTAAAGCATTTATTAGCAATTTAAAGTGCATAATTCTACGATATGTGTGATTTATAGTAAATATTTAATTATTTACATATATTGTTTAATTTAGTTTTAGAAAAGTTCGAATAAAATTAAAAATATTTTTATTTATTTATAAAAAATTTAAGTATTATATATTAATGTATTGTCAGTATTATTAATACGTATAATATTTAACCCTTTTAATCAATATTAACCAATCATAGTAAAATAATAATTTATTTTTTATTCATTTTTCCATCATTTTAAAAGCACATGTATTATATAAAATCGTAAAACTTTTGAGTCTCAATTATTCATTAATATAATAATACAATAAAAGAGTGCATATAAATATCATTACATAATAAATTCATTAATGTGTCTCTGACCCAAAATTAAATCAATAATTACAAAATACATATGTACATTAATATACAGCAGAACCTCTACAAGACTGACATTGTTAGGTTCAGAATTTTATTTCTTCTTAAGAAGGTTTCCATATTGTAGAGGTTCTGCTGTATATATTTATATAATTTAAAGGATTTTTAATTATTGATTGTTTTTTATTTAAATGTGTGCTATAGAATTCGATACGACACAATTTATCACTAAATAAATGTTTTATTAAAATCCCCCGTAATAAGGATGAGCCCGGGAAAGGCGGCTTTTGGAGACTCGACCCTGTTTATGCCGATACTTTAATTGACGGCGTATTTAAAAAGCGACGGCCGACACATCGTGGAAACGGCGCAAATTCTAAAAATGGCTCAGTCCCTTTTAAAAAAAAGGTACGCTTAAATTTTATAAATGTTTGAAAATACAAAATACTTTTTGATAATTAATTATTTTTCTAATTATAGTCCCGTAAAAAGGATAATTTGAAAAACGGCACATCATATACTTCAATTAATGGTAAAACGATAGTGGGAAATGGGATAGAAACGGGACAAATATTACACGACACACCTCCAAATTCAGCCGAATCATATAACCCTTATGGAGAGGTAACTTTAAACATAATATTAATTATTCATTATATACTGTTATGTTTTCTTTACATTCATAGCCTAATAATGAAGTCATAGAATTAGCCACTGCTGTTAGTAGCATAGAGTCAGTTGGTCATTGTCCTGCATATAGTTATTCGATGCATGCGCCTCACGAACATCATCTCCCCCATGGATATGCGGACGAAGTGTGTATCGCGTCAGCATCTTCCGATGCGTGTATGCTAAGTACAGATGGTAATGACATATGTTGGAATGCGATACTAACGGATGCTGATTTGGGAGAGCTAGTTGATCCCTCCAATTATGCAGGCCCTGTCGTTCAGAGTGTAGAATCCAGTCCTACAGTAAGTGATGCAACAACGACCACAGCTCAATTAACAGCTGTTGAGCCCCATTCTCTTCATATGGTGACATCGACATCAGCAGTGAACAATGTTCTCGAAGAACAAGAGTTATATCAGAACAGTGTACGCCAATTAAACGAAATCGCAATTAACGTTACAACAATGGGAAGAGATATAATATCCGCGACACATAACGTTGTCACGTGTGTAAACCCAACGACAGTTAATGGCGGAGAATGGAATCAATGGACATCTTTTTCCATACCAAATAATGATAATCAAAATTCCACGACAGATCTTCTCTCACAACATATTAATGTGAA
Organism: Mesoplophora pulchra; assembly: GCA_034697405.1. NCBI lineage: Eukaryota > Metazoa > Arthropoda > Arachnida > Sarcoptiformes > Mesoplophoridae > Mesoplophora > Mesoplophora pulchra. Next base: position 2,025 of record JAQIXB010000620.1, on the reverse strand, counting down.
TGGAGACATAATCTCAAATGGAATGGTGCGCCCTTCGATTACATACGTAACCACAAATGCCACACAAAGAGCTCATAACACAATTAATAATCATCATCATAATGGTAATTCATCGACGACACAACCGTCGAGTCCCGCATCTGCTAATTTCGTTGACCCTCAAAATGCCCTTCAGCCATGGGCTGAATGTAAAGCAGCTCTGGAGGCAGCCGCCTTAGACTTAGAGAATTTTGGAGATTTAGACACTGTGCATTCCTATTGACAAACATTGTTGTAAATTCTGAATGAATTCACTTTTTATGGATTATTGTAAAGTCTGAACAAAAGTAAAGGGTATTTTTTGTAAATATTATGTCACTATTAATAAATATTGGAAATAATGTCATTGATACTAATAAGAAACGCACGGTTAATTATAAAGAGGCTTCCCTTAAGTAACATGCATTTTTAACTTTATTTATCATATATGTTCAATACTAGTCATAGATACTCACAATATATATATAATTATATATGTACAAAATTAATTTAACAAAAAAGAAATTTAATGAATCTTAAGTCAACTTTTTAGTTCATTTTTGAAATTTTATTTTATATTTTATTATATATTAAATACAAATTAATTTTTATATTAAATTATAATTTAATGTCAATGTTTTAAAATGATTGTAATTTTGTTTCATTCTAAAATGCCATTAAAATGTCATTTATTTTGAAACATTTAATTGTATTGATTAATATGAAATTATAGAAATGTTTACTATACTTAAATTAAATAAAAATGTCAGTTCAGCCAATATTTAAGGTGACAATTAATATATTTTAACATTATTTATAATAAAATAGAAAATAATTTAATCATCATATATATAGAAATCGGTATTATATATTATTATAATAATAATAATTTATCGATAATCATTTATCGCAAAAATTCATTTCGTATAATATAACATTGAATTTTTAGTCACGAATTTTTATTAATCATAACACTATTAATTAATCATACAATTTATGAGTCAAATTTATAATTAATGCAAAAATTTTTAAATTTTCATCAAAATAATCATTAGAAATTAATTCATTTAAATATAACATTTTATTATTTATTTAATTTATATTAATGATATTCAATAAAATTCTCGAAATTAATTTAAATGTTAATTTTGAGGCCCTTTAAACTCCGTCCATTGTGAGTACTCTTAAAATGTAAATATTTAATTATTATGTTATAATTACGATTAACATTTTCAATTTTCTCTTTAATTATTAAAAATCTACAAAATTATGGAAAATAACACTATGAATTACTTAATGTATCACTTTTGAATAATTATCATAATAAAAAGTGTAATCATTTAAATAAAAATTAATTATTTAATTTATGAATAAATTCATTATATTAATAAATAAACATTATATTGTCATTTATGAAAAAAACATACTTTTAAAGTTTAAAATAATTTTCCATCATAATGTGTCATTAACTTTTATTATACGAATTTATTCAAAATAATTATTATTATTGATTTTTCTAATAATTTTGCATTAAAATTTTTAATCATCATGTTCCTCATATATGTCTGCAAAAAAATTAAAATGCTAAAAAATTAATTTTTTAATTAAAAAACACATTAATATTTAATATTTAATACAATTTTACAAAACAATTACGCGATCATAGCAATTTTTAAAATGAATTTAGTAATGTATTGTTTTAAATCAAACGCCATCTATACATATGATGAAACAATACATAACTAAATTAATTTTTAAAAATGTGATATGATCGCGCAATTTATTGTAAATATACTTCGGTAGAAACCCCTATTGCTGCATATATTATTAGCATTATTTTTTATTATATATAATAGTTGTTAAGTATAATATTTTAAAACACCCGAAGAACACCCAATCTTTAAGTTATTAGATATATATTAGTTATTATCAGAGACGTAAATTTACGCCCAAATTTTAGACCAAAAAAAGCATTTAAAATGGCAAAAAAAGCAAAAAAAAGCATAT
>JAQIXB010000619.1:0-15625 GCA_034697405.1 Mesoplophora pulchra | reverse complement strand
ATGCTGATCACAATGATATAACAATTATTATGATATAACAATGGGAATACCGTTTCGTGGTATTCTGCACTTTAGCCGATATAATAATAGAAATTCTAAGTCCACGTGATCTGTCAAATAATCTTTCAAATTTTTAAGGGCATTAAAACCTAACACTTTATTCATTACAATTAAATAGGCATTTTCCGGTTCTTCAACATTCGGCATTAAATAATATTCCGTCCGATTTTCCGGTCCTAAAATTCTGTGATTAAATTCATTGAGAAATAAATCGATATATTGTGACATCACTTTAAACATAAATTCAATTTCTTTGTCTAAATTGATCAATGACATGATTTTATCGTTTATTTTTTTAAAATAATTTTATAATAATTTTTTAAATAATTTTTTCAATTTAATTTTTTATTTAATTTATAATTTTTTTTATTAAAAATTAAATTAATATTCAATTTAATTGTTTAAAAAATTAAATTATAAACAATTGAATTGAATATATATAATTTATATTTTTTCATAATTATTATTATTATTATTATTATTATATTCATATTATTAATGATAATATTAATAATATCTTTTAAATAAAATTTTAATATGCAACAATACATGTCATAAATTAAATTATTAAATTATTTTAATTAAATATTAAATTATTTTATTTTAAAGAAATTATGGGTGAATTTTTTATTTCAGCGCAATTTTTTAATACATTTGGAAACACTTATGATAATGGAATTGAAATTTTATTTAACATAATAAATTTGTCCCTAAATATACGTGAATTTCCCATTGAAACGAATGACCCTTTTTATGAGCCCATAGCTCATGAGGACCTAATGATTGCCCATCCTCATTTAGCATTTTTGAGCGTAGTTTTTGCTCAGATACGAGGGATTTATGGACAAACCATTGGATTATATCCCTTATATTTTAACCTTTTAAGACACATAAATCTACTATGGTACGCCGGTATTAACGGACTTATTTTGCATCCCCATATCGAAGCTTTATTATTGCTCCATATATTACGTCATTCATATGAGAATCAAAATTATCAAAATTTTCCCCATTTTCACGTATTACAAGCAATATATTTTTGTCGTTTGCATCAAATATTACGCACACCGGGACCTAATGTCATAGATTTAATGATCAACGAAAATGATATGGATTTTGTTAATCATTTGATGCTAAATGGTGACGTATTTATTGGAGAAATTTACAATGCATTTATGATACAAATTATTAATCATGAAAATGTTACGCGCGCATTGCGTAACTTATTAAGTAATGTGATATATCAAAATCCGTTTCAATTTTTCAATTTAAATATACATCCGCACGATATTCCGCCATTTCCTGATCTTTGGAATTTCGAACCGAAAATACCACCTCCGAATGGACCCGTTTTTGAAGGAATTCCTATGCCCGCCATTGAACCCATTGTCCCGGGAATTCCCGGAAAAGAACCCATTGATTTACCGGACGAAGAACCGGAATTCGATGACCCCAATGAACCCGCTGACGCCGCATTTTGATATCGATGCTGAAATGGTCAATAATCATAATCCGGATTCGGATTAAATTTTTAGTAAAGTTTTAAGTCAAAATTTAAGTAAATATCCTTTATTAATATTAAATAAAAATATATTATTATTATTATTAAATAATTAGTCAAATTATTTGGATTAAAAAATTATGAAATTTTATATGCATATATTTATATATATCGTATGTAAAAGTTAAAAGTTACCATTGCGACACATTTAAATTTTTATAAATTTTTAATTTTATAATGAAAGTTTTTAAATTTAATATTAAATTAAACATTTTAATGTCATCTTTTAAATAGCAAATGTTTTATTTATATATTAATATATATTTTCGATAATATTTTTTTAAAAAAAATTATAAAACAATTATTTGTATACCCATTGAAAAATGTGCCGAAATCAAGAAATGTTAATATATTAAGTATTTAATAAAATTTTAATCTGTAACAATACCAACACATAAATTTACAACATTTTAAGTTAATATTATAATATATAATTTTTTTATTTAAATATTATTTATAAATATTGTTAAAAATTATATTATTATTAAATTATTAAATTATTTTAAATTTTAAATAAATATTAAATTATTTTATTTTATAAGATTATGGGTGAATTTTATATTTCAGAAGATTTTTTTAATACATTTGGAAACACATATAATAATCGAATTAATTTATTATTTAACATAATAAATTTGTCCGTAAATATACGTGAATTTCCCATTGAAACGATTAACCCTTTTTATGAGCCCACAGCTGATCAGGACCTAATGATGGCCAATCCCGATTTGGCATTTTTGAGCGTTATTTATGTCAATAACCGATTGGAATTTGCACAAACGATTCCATTTAATCCGTTATATTTTAACCTTTTAAGACACACAAATCTACTATACTGGACAGGTATTAACGGATTTATGCTGCATCCTCATGTTGAAGCCTTATTATTGCTCCATATATTACGTCATTCATATATGAATCAATATTATCAAATTTTTCCCCATATTCAGATATTACGATCGATATATTTGCAGCGTTTGCATCAAATATTATGCGAACCTGATCCTAATCTCGTGAATAATGAAGATTTAGTTAATCATTTATTATTAAATGGTCAAATATTTATTGAAGAAATTTACAATGTATTTATGGGACAAATTATTAATCATGAAAATGTTACGCGCGCATTGCGAAACTTACTAACTATGGCAGTATATGAAAATCCCTTTGAATTTTTCAATCTCAATATACATCCCTTTGATATTCCCAATTTTGAAAACCCTTTCGCTTTTGAACCTAAAATACCACTCCCGAATGGACCCGTTATTGAGGATATTCCTATGCCCGCGAATGGACCCATTATCCCGGGAATTCCCTTAAATGAACCCATTGATTCATCGGACAGTGAAATGTCCGATTCATCGGAAAGTGAAATGTCCGATGATACATCGGACAGTGGAATGTCCGAAAATGAACCGGACAGTGATTCAGGACCAGAATCCGATGACCCCAATGACCCGGACTTTGATATCGATGCTGAAATGGTCAATTATAATCCGGATTCGGATTAAATTTTTAGTAAAGTTTTAAGTCAAAATTTAAGTAAATATTCTTTATTAGTATTGAATAAAAATATATTAGTATTATTATTAAAAATTAGTAAAATTATTTAAATTAAAAATTTAGTAAATTAAATTTAAAGTGAATTTTAAAGTTAATTTTTAAGTCAAAATTTAAGTAAATATTCTTTTTTAATTTCAAAAAAAAATTATTATTATTATGAAAAATTAGCAAAATTATTTGGATTAAAAAATTATGAAATTTACATACATATAAATTTATATCGTATGTAAAAGTTCAAAGTTACCATTGATAAAACATTTAAATAGCTATAAATTTTTTATTTTTTATTTTATAATAAAAGTTTTTAAATTATATATTAAATTTAACATTTTCTGTCATTTTTTAAATATGAAATTTTAATTTATTATAAATAAAATTTTAATCTGCAACAATACTTTTATCAATTAAATTTAAAACATTAATTTTATTAATTTAATTATTAATACCTAAATATTGTTATAAATAAATTATTATATTTTTAAATTATTAAATGAATTTAAATTAATTAAATGTTAAATTAAATTATTTGAATTTTAATATTATAAAATTATGGCCCAATTTTTTATTTCAGAGCTTTTTTTAAATACATTTAACGAAAGATATGACCATAGAATTGCACGATTATTGGAAATCATAGAATTGTCCATTAATTTACGTCAATATCCGGTTGAATCGAATGACCCGTTTTTTGATCATACCGCTCATCCGCAACCGAACGGTGCCGACGAAAATTGGGCTCAGATCGGTGCTAATTACGTTCATAGGTGTTATCTATTTACATTGACCATTATAGATTATCCGTTATATTTTAACCTTTTAAGACACATCGATGTATTATGGTGGGATGGTATTATCGGATTATTAGATTATCCTCATGTCGAAGTCTTATTATTGATCCATATATTAGGACGTTCATATATGCATCATAATTATCAAAATTTTCCACATTATCACATGTTAAAATGGATATATTTTCGGCGTTTGTATCAAATATTACGCCCCCCGGGACCTAATGATCCGGTCTTTAGTGATTTAAATGAATTACATTTAATTCATCATTTAGAACAAAATGGTCATACATTTATTTTCGAAATTTACAATGCATTCGAAGATCTAATTGAAGAGCATGAAATGGTTACGCGCGCATTGCGTAACTTATTAGGTATGGATGTATATGAAAATCCTATTCAATTTTTCAATCTCAATATGAATCCGATTGATATTCCTGCTTTAGATGACCCTTTCGATTTCGAACCGAAAATACCACTTCCGAATAATCCGATTTTTGCCGGAATTAATGGGCCCATAAATCAACCCCTTTTCATTGGAATTCCCGTAAAAGAACCCATTGATTCATCATCGGACAGTGAAATGTCCGATAATGAATCGGACAGTGAAATATCCGATGATGATGCGGACAATGAAATGTCTGATTCAGGACCAGAATCCGATGACTCCGATGACCCCAATGACCCCAATGACCCCAATGACCCTAATGACCCTAATGACCCGGACTTTCCTAATATTCCACCTCTGAATGAACCCATTTTTCAGGGAATTCCTCAGCCCCCAATAGAACCCCTTTTCCTGGGAATTCCTGTAAAAGAACCCATTGATTTTCCGGACGAAGAAATGGACGAAGAAATGGACGAAGAAATGGACAATATATCAGTGGACAGTGGAATATTCTCTGATTTCGCTGATGCAAAGGACAATGTAATGCCCGATGATGAACCGGACAATGAAATGTTCGATGATGAACCGGAACCCGATGACCCCAATGACCCGGACTTTGATTTCGATGCTGAAATGGTCAATCATAATCCGGATTCGGATTAAATTTTTAGTAAAGATTTAAGTCAAAATTTAAGTAAATATGCTTTATTTATATTAAATAAAAAAATATTATTATTATTATTAAAAAATTAGCAAAATTATTTGGATTAAAAAATTATGAAATTTTACATGCATATAAATATATATCGTATGTAAAAGTTAAAAGTTACCATTGATACACATTTAAATTCCTATAAATTATTAATTTTATAATAATGAAAGTTTATAAATTATATATTATTATACACAGACATTTTACGTTAATATTATTTTATAAATTTATTTTATTTAAATAATAGATAAATAATATTGTTATAAATTATATTATTAAATTATTAAATTAATTTAATTTAATTAAATATTAAACATATTAAATTAAAGTTTATTTTATTATAAAATTATGGCCAAATTTCCCGGAAAAGAACCCATTGACCCGGAAATTCCCATAGAAGATTACTTTGTCCCGGAAATGTTCGCAGAAGAACCCATTGACACGGAAATTCCCATAGAAGACCACTTTGTCCCGGAAATGTTCGCAGAACCTATGATCCCGGTAATTCCGGTCAATTATTTAATATCAGAGAATTTTTTTAATACATTTGGGAACAGATATGATAATAGAATTCAGGCATTATGGCGAATTATAAATTTGTCCATTGAATTGCATAATTATCCCATAATGGCCCCGAATGACCCATTTTATGATCCGATCGCTTTTCCGAATCCGCAGGGTGTCGATTTAAATTATGTACGAATTTGCGTTCATTACCACGAATTATGTGATAGATTTAGTTGGCCCATAGTTATTTTTGAATTATATTATCACCTCATGCTATTCATAAATGTACTATGGTGGACAGGAGTTAGCGCATTTTTGACACACCCCCATATTGAAGTGTTATTATTGATTCATATATTACGACATTCATATATGCATGCAGAATATCAAAATTTTCCCCATTTTCAAACATTACAATCGATATATTTATATCGTTTGCATCTAATATTACGCAACCCGGGACGTGTTTTCACACGTGAAAATGTCATAATTGACAATGCTGAATCGTATTATATTTTTAATCATTTTATACCCAATGGTGGCATATTTATTGAAGAATTTTACATGGCATTTAATGCACAAATTAATCAGCATGAAAATGTTACGCGCGCATTGCGATACTTAGTGGGTACTGTGGTATATGAAAATCCCATGGCATTTTTCGATATTGATAGGGATCCGAATACTATTCCTGATATGGACGATCGGCAACATTTCGAACCGAAAATTCCGGCCCCTGATACGCCCATTTTTCAGGGAATTCCCCCGATTCCAAACGGACCTCATATCCCGATAATTCCCGGAAATGAACCCATTGACCCGCAAATTCCCGCAGAAGAACCCATTGACCCGGAAATTCCCATAGAAGAACACTTTGTCCCGGGACTTTTCGCAGAAGAACCCATTGATGATGACCCCAATGACCCCAATGATCCGGTCATTGATGATCCGGATGCAAATTAAATTTTTAGTAATATTTAAGTGAAAATTTTAAGTAAATATATATTTATTAATGTTAAATAAAATAAATATTATTATTATTATTATTAATGCATTAAAAAATTATTAAATTTTACATACATATAAATATATATCGTATGTAAAAGTTAAAAGTTAGCATTTGTATATTTTGCTATATTATGCGCGCGCATAAAAAGCTATACTTTATATATATATTTAATGCGCTCTTTGCACGTGACGGCTAAAAGTTTTATGACACACATTTAAATTGTTATAAATTATAATAAATTATTTATTTTATAATAAAAGTTTTCAAATTATTTATTAAATTTAATATTTTAATGTCATTTCTGAAATTGAAAATGTTTTATTTATATACAGTGTGAGTTTCATTATTTCGGGCTTTTAATTTTGTTTATATATTATGATAAACTCTATACTTAATTCAAACGCTTTTAGCAGTAATTATTTTATTTATTTTTAATTTTTTAATATTATTATATATAAATATTTTTTTTATTATTATAAAATTTTTAATCTGCAACAATACCAACACATAAATTTATAACATTAATGTTCACAAACATTTCACATTAATAATATTTTATATAATTTTTTTATTTAAATAATACATAAATATTGTTATAAATGATATTATTAAATTATTAAATTAATTTAATTAAATATTAAACATATTAAATTAAATTTTATTTTATTATATAATTATGGCCCAATTTCCCGGAAAAGAACCCATTGACCCGGAAATTCCCATAGAAGAACACTTTGTACCGGAACTTTTCGCAGAAGAAACCATTGACCGGGAAATTCCCGCAGAAGAATACTTTGTCCCGGAAATGTTCGCAGAAGAACCCATAATCCCGGTAATTCCGGTCAATTATTTAATATCAGAGACTTTTTTTAATACATTTGGGAACAGATATGATAATAGAATACAGTCATTATGGCGAATTATAAATTTGTCCATTGAATTGCATAATTATCCCATAATGAACCCGAATGACCCATTTTATGAGCCGTTCGATTTTCCGCAACCGGAGGGCGTCCCATTCAATTATGAACGCATTAGCGCCAATTACAACGTATTACGTGATAGATTTTGTGGGCCCATTCAAATGTTTCCGGTATATTATCACCTCATGCTATTCATAAATGTACTATGGTGGACAGGTGTTAGCGCATTTTTGACACACCCCCATATTGAAGTATTATTATTAATCCATATATTACGACATTCATATATGCATGCAGAATATCAAAATTTTCCCCATTTTCAAATATTACAATCTATATATTTATATCGTTTGCATCTAATATTACGGGACCCGGGAAATGTCCTCTTAGGTGAGGATGTCGTAATTGACGATGATGAATCGTATTATATTTTTAATCATTTTATACCCAATGGTGGCATATTTATTGAAGAATTTTACATGGCATTTAATGCACAAATTAATCAGCATGAAAATGTTACGCGCGCATTGCGATACTTAGTGGGTAATGTTATATATGATAATCCTATGGCATTTTTCGATATTGATAGACATCCGAATGAAATTCCTGATATGGACGATCGGCAGCATTTAGAACCGAAAATTCCGCCCCCTGATGCGGCCATTTTTCAGGAAATTCCCCCGATTCCAAACGGACCCCATATTCCGATAATTCCCGGAAATGAACCCATTGAATCCGATGATGATGACTCTTATGACCCCTATGACCCCAATGATCCGTTCATTGATGATCCGGATGCAGATTAAATTTTTAGTAATATTTAAGTGAAAATTTTAAGTAAATATATATTTATTAATATAAAATAAAAAAATTATTATTATTATTATTTAAGCAGTAAATATTATTTAAATTCTACATATATATATATGTTATATATATATATTATATATCGTATGTAAACTTTAAAAGTTAGTATTGTATCACATTTTAATTGCTATAAATTATTTATTTTATAATAAAATTTTTAAATTTTTAAATATATTATATATATAATAATATATATAATATATAATATTATACACAGATATTTTACGTTAATTTTATATAATCATTTTTATTTAAATAATAAATAAATATTGTTATAAATTATATTATTAAATTATTAAATTAATTTAATTAAATGTAAAATTTAATTATTAAAATAATTATTTTTAATTAAAGATTAAATTAAATTTTATTTTATTATAAAATTATGGCCCAACGACCTCAGTTTCTAAAAGAACCCATTGTCCCGGAAATTCCCGCAGAAGAATACTTTGTCCCGGAAATTCCCGAAGAAGAACCCATTGTCCCGAAAATTCCCGCAGAAGAATACTTTGTCCCGGAAATGTTTGCAGAAGAACCTATGATGCCGGTAATTCCGGTCAATTATTTAATATCAGAGAATTTTTTTAATACATTTGGGAACCGATATGATGAAAGAATTCAGACAATGGCGTGACGATTTTAATAGACCCATTGAACATTGGGGTCCAACTTATTATAACCTATTGCTATACATAAATGTATTTTGGTGGAGAGGTCCCAACGGATTTTATTGGCACCACCATTTAGAAACCTTATTTTTGGTTCATATATTACGTCATGCGTATACGCATGAAGATTATGAAAATTTTCCACATTTTATTGCATTATTACAGATATATTTGAATCGTTTGCATCAAATATTATGCGAACCGGGAAATATCCAACAGGGCATACCAATGGTAGTTGACGATGCTTATTGGGAATCAATTGAGTATTTCATACAAAATGGTGAAATATTTATTGAAGAATTTTACATGGCATTTAATGACCAAATTAATCAGCATGAAATTGTTACGCGCTCATTGCGATACTTAATGGGTAATGAAATATATGAAAATCCCATTGTATTTTTCAATGTTAATATTCATCCGCATGAACTTCCTTGGATGTTCCAACTCCATGTTTTCCCATTGAAAATACCACTTCCAAATGAGCCCATTTTTCAGGGAATTCCTCCCCCTCCAATAGGACCAATTATCCCGATAATTCCCTTCATAGATCCCCCCGAAAATGTTCCCATTAATTCATCGGACGAAGAAATGTCCGAATTATCATCTGATGACAGTTATTGGAACGATTATTCTACAGACAGTGAAATGTCTTATTCTGAAGCCGATGATGATGACCCCAATGACCTCAATGACCCCAATGATCCGGACATTGATGATCCGGATGCAGATTAAATTTTTAGTAATATTTAAGTCAAAATTTTAAGTAATATTTATGTCAAAATTTTTATTAATATTTATGTCAAAATTTTAAGTTATATTTAAGTCAAAATTTTAAGTAATATTTATGTCAAAATTTTAAGTAATATTTAAGTCAAAATTTTTAGTAATATTTATGTCAAAATTTTAAGTAAATATATATTCATTAATATTAAATAAAAAGAGATTATTATTATTATTATTATCTAAGCATTAAATAATTATTAAATTTTTCATTTATATAAATATATATCGTATGTAAAAGTTAAAAGTTAGCATTATGTATATTTTGCTATATTATGCGCGCGCATAAAAAGCTATACTTTATATATATATTTAATACGCGCGTTTTACGTGACGGCAAAAAGTATTATGACACACAATTAAATTGTTATAAATTATAATAAATTATTTATTTTATAATAAAAGTTTTCAAATTTTATATTAAATTTAATATTTTAATGTCATTTCTGAAATTGAAAATATTTTATTTATATACAGTGTGAGTTTCATTATTTCGAGCTTTTAATTTTGTTTATATATTATGATAAACTCTATACTTAATTCAAACTCTAATTTTAACAGTAATTGTTTATTTTTTTAATTTTTTAAATTTTATTATATAAATATTTTTCAATTATTATAAATTAAATTATATTATTTTATATAATTTTTTTATTTAAATAATACATAAATATTGTTATAAATGATATTATTAAATTATTAAATTAATTTAATTTAATGTTAAATTAAATTTTATTTTATTATAAAATTATGGCACAATTTTATATTTCGGAAAATTTTTTCAATATATTTGGGTACAGATATGATAATAGAATTCATCATTTATGGCAAATTATACATTTGTCAATTCAGATACGTCAATATCCGGTTATTACGAATGACCCATATTATGAGCCCGATAATAATCCGGCTCCGGTCGGCGCCGATCAAAATTGGGAGTTTCTCTGCGCATTGTACAATGAATCACGTGACCATTTTATACACACCATTGTACCGTATCGCTTATATTTTAACCTTATGAGATACATAGATGTACTATGGTGGAATAGTATTATCGGATTTTTTTCACATCCCCATATTGAAGCCTTATTATTGATCCATATATTACGACATTCATATATGCATGCAGAATATCAAAATTTTCCACATTTTCCCTATTTACAAGCGATATATTTTCGTCGTTTGCATCAAATATTACGCACACCGGGACCTAATGACGAAAATGCCATAGATGACCAAAATGATATTCCTTTAATTAATAATTTAATTGCAAATGGTGAATTATTTATTGGGGAATTTTACAACAAATTTAATGGACAAATGGAACATCATGAAAATGCTACGCGCTCATTGCGAAACTTAGTGGGTAATAATGTATATCAAAATCCCTTTGTATTTTTCAATGTCAATATTTATCCGAATGATATTCCTAACATGGGAAATCTCCAGCAAATTGTACCGAAAATTCCACCCCCGAATGGACCCATTTTTCAAGGAATTCCTCAGCTCCCAAATGAACCCATGATCCCGGTAATTCCGGTCAATTATTTAATATCAGAGACTTTTTTTAATATATTTGGGAACAGATATGATAATAGAATTCAGTTTTTATTTCGAATTACAAATTTGTCCATAGAATTCTTTAATTATCCCATAATGGTGAGAGACCCTTTTTATGAGCCTTTGAGTCATCCGAATCCGGTCGGCGCCGACGCACGATGGCAGCGCCTTTGCCGTTTATACCGCAAATGGCGTGACAATTTTGGTCAACCCATTGCACCACGTACTCCATGTTATTATAGCCTTATGGTACACATAAATGCACTATGGTGGACAGGTTTTAACGGATTTAGGCATTACCGCCATATTGAAGCCTTATTTTTGATCCATATATTACGACATGCATATATGCATGATGATTATGAAAATTTTCCACATTTTATTACATTATTAGGGATATATTTGCATCGTTTGCATCAAATATTAGGAACTAATGTCGAATATTCCTATGAAATTATTTATGATGATAATGAATTTGATTCAATTGATAATATTGTACAAAATGGTGAAATATTTATTGAAGAATTTTACATGGCATTTAATGGGCAAATTAATCAGCATGAAATTGTCACGCGCGCATTGCGATACTTAGTGGGTAATGAAATATATGAAAATCCCATTGTATTTTTCAATGTTAATATTCATCCGTTTGAAATACCGTTTAATGAATTCCATATATTTCAACCTAAGATACCACATGCGGGTGACGACATTTTTTGGGATATTCCTCCGCCTCCCATAGGACCCATTATCCCATTAAATCCCGCCATAGATCTCAATGATTTATCGGACGAAGAAATGTCCGATTTATCATTATCGGAAAATGAAATGAATTCAGAATCCGATGATAATGATGATGACCCCAATGACCCGGACATTGATGATCCGGATGCAGATTAAATTTTTAGTAATATTTAAGTGAAAATTTTAAGTAAATATATATTTATTAATATTAAATTAAATAAAAAGAAGATTATTATTAATATTATTATTAATGCATAATAAAATTATTAAATTTTAAATACATATAAATATATATCGTATGTTAAAGTTAAAAGTTACAATTGAGACATATTTAAATTGCTATAAATTTTTAATTTTATAATAAAAGTTTTTAAATTATATATTAAATTTAATATTTTATGTCATTTATGATTAATCAATGTATTTATTAAATATATTACAAATGAACAATGTTAATACAGTATATATAAACAGTATTAGTATTTTATATAAAAATTTAATTAAATTATATTTTATTGTAATAAATTATATTTTTTGAATATTTACATATGTAATGTGTATAGGAATGGTACAATTTTTTTATTGAATATAATTTACATGAATTTTGACATTTTTTTATTTATAATTAATTTCATATTTAATAATTTTACTTTTTGTATCATATAAAAATTTACATCCGCATATTACATAATTATGTTTAATATGAAAACATTCGATACAATAATAATCATCGCGATCATGGTCATCATTGATATTAACGATCTTTAAACACAATTCATTTTCAGAGAAATCTTTATTCACACATTTCTTTAGGTCCCAAATTCTAAGGTCACTAAAAATTACATTTTTTATATATTAATTTTTATGTTAATTATAAAATGCATAATTTAATTATTATAATTAATATTCATTTATTAATATTAATCATTTAATAGTTTTAAAATAAATACCAATTATAAGGAATACCAATATAGCTATTATCATAGCTTAAAATGTAATTATCATTTAATTTCAAATCATGAATGAATGAATTATGTCCATAAATTACGCGTATACATTGATATGAATTCATGTCCCATATCCTTAAATATTAAAATGCATTAAAATATTGTAAATTATTAATTAAAATAAAATATAAAAATATATTCACCGTAATGTTTTATCATGTGATCCGCTGATAATGAACGGATTTCGCATTTTAACACATTTTACGCGATTTTTATGCCCTTTAAATGTATGAATTAAAAGACCGCTTTTTATGGACCATAATTTAACAGTTATATCCTCTGATGATGAAACAATGAATTTGTCATCACAGTCAATATCATTAATACAATAAAAGTTTTCCTTTAAAATGCGCGTAAGTTTTATATCATTTAATGATGAATATTCATATATGATGATTGTATTATCACATGAACATAATAATAAATTTTTATATATCAATATTTTGTTCATTTCATTATAATTATGTTTTAATGTTTTTATAATATTAAATGATGAATCATAAAATATTAAAGAACCATTACTATCACCACATATTAACACGTTATTTGAATTATCAATTTTAACGGCAGTAATATAATTTGATGTTTTAATGCTCTAAAATTTAAAATTTAAAATACAATGTAAATTATAATTTAAATATTTCTATTTTTAATTAAACGTGTATATAAACGTATTTTAAAATTTTAAAATTATGAATTTATTTTTTTTTGAAAAAAGGTGATCATTTTTTACAATTATAAAATTGGGAATTTCAGGAAATATTAAAATATAAATGGAAATTTTTAACTTTTTGTAAATTCGACCGAAATTTAAATTTATCATAAAAATATTGTCTTTAATATTAATAAATTAATAAAATTTTAATTAATATTTACATGAATGAGATTCAAAGATGTTTTATCCCATTTTTTAATACCGCAAAAAGTGTTAAATTCCCCGTGTCCCGAAATAATATTTTCATCGAAATCAATGCATCGCATAAAATCATTAAATTCAATGCTTTCATTTTTATTTAATTCAAATATTTCTGAAAATAAATTAATTAAATAAAATTACATTTTATATCAAATTTTAAATAATACCATAGTTTTTATTTAAAAATCCATGACATAAAACATCATTTATAAAATATCGAATTTTAGGATCGGATTCTGTCATTTTTAATACAAAATCCAATGCGATATTCCGTCGCATATCATCATCAATTCTTTTGATTATATTTTCAAAAAATTTGCTTTTATTTTCAACACTATTAATCATTAATTGAAGCAAAATATATGGATTAAAATTTTTTGCACAAAATTCTAAAAAAATTAAACCCAAAGAATAAATGTCCGCTTTTTCATTGTATTTTTCATGCTTTAATAGTTCGGGGGCTCTGTACGTTTCTGTGCCTACACTTTCGTCCATGCATTTTAAAGACACGGTTTTTCCAAAATCCGCGATTTTACAATTATTGTCATACGATACTAATATATTTTCAGGTTTTAAATCACGATGAATGAACCCTTTGTCATGAATATATTTAATTCCGTTCGAAATTTCCCAAAACATTTTCACGATAACATTATCATCTCTCTCTACACCGTGTTCCGTTTTAAACCATCTCTTTAAATCCATTGAACATAATTCTGAGATTTGAAAGCATTTATGTAATAATTCCATTGTATATTCCGATTGAATCGTCCCAAAGAAATAATGAAAGCATTTCAATACATTGGGATGGTCAAAGGTCACAATGAATTGTATTTCGCGTTTAGTATCGTTTGTCTCTGATGACGTCATTTTTAAGGCATAATTATCATTGCATTTAATACCATATTCTTTAATGTCTTTTACCGCATTTACCATATATACATTTCCATATGATCCTTTTCCTATTTCTTTAATATATTCATATCCATGGTCAAATATAATATTTTCGAATTTATTATTTTTTGATTCTATAAAATTATTAAAATTAATTTATAAAATTAATTATTTAAAAATTACTATTTTCAGTATTTGCATTTAATTATAATATAAGATAAAAATTCATAATTATGTTACAATACAGTCAATCGAAATGATGTAAGATATATTTTGCATTATAATTAGATATTGTGTTACTTAATCAGAGAATATACTTATATGCGCAGTGTATTTACAATATATAGCAATATACAGTGTATAGCTAGTAGTAATATTATTACTGTATTCAGATGCAAAATATCTATTATTACATTTCCAAATACTATAAAATTATTTTAATATATTATAAAATAATTAAATTATTTACGGTGTGTTTCAATTTTCATTTTTTTATTTTTTTCATCATCATCATGAATTTCTTTTTTTCTTTTTTCATATATTTTTTTCGATTCATTTTTTGAGTCTAAAAATTATAAAATATAATTTATTATTATTTATTATATATTAATATATATTTTTATTTAATATTTTCACATTTAATCATTGTCTCTATGATTACATTATCATTTATGA
>JAQIXB010000618.1:0-15629 GCA_034697405.1 Mesoplophora pulchra | reverse complement strand
ATTTTTAAATGAAAAACAAAAATTTAATATAAAAATTTAATTTATTTTATTTATATTAATATAATATTAAATATGTAATATTTTATCATTTTATATTGTGTTTAATAATAATAATTAAGAGCTCAGTGATTGACAATTGTTTTATATAAAAGTATATATTTATATTAAATTTATTACATTTTAATAAAATATTCATTAACATGAAAATATAAGTTTTCATTTCGTGCTCTTATATTATTCAGTAGTATTTAGTTAATATAAGATTATAGGCATTGTATGTTTATAAATAGTAAAAAGTGAATTTAATATTAGAGGTATCACAGGTGTTCCATAAAACCGCTGTAATTTTTATTACGATGCAATTTTCCTTTTAAAATCAATAAATTTCTATAATGACACTGATTGCATACTATGGATGCCCTTTGGTGGGGTGAGATGTCAATTTTAAGTTTCATGCAGTAATTTTAAGTATGATAATTGTAGAGTTCCATGTCCCCACGTATTTAAGCTAGTTCATATGTTCATATGTTCATATGTATATTATACATTATCTAACTATACTCTAACTATACACTAACTATACACTAACTATACACTAACTATATTCTACTCATTTTTTATATATATAAAGTCTAAAACCATACCATGCTTAGGGCGAGACTCTGTCCAATTTACTAATTTTATGCACATTTGCAATAGACCCATACTAAAATTCAATTCAAATTCAATGTCCGTTTATAACATATCATATGAATTATATATCAACACATATGACTGTGTATAGTTAAAATTCAAAGAAAACTTTTGAATAAAACATGTCCGAACGTGTAATTTATTTCTAACCCAACAATTATTGGCGTATATTTTACTGAAAATTTATTAATGAACAGAGGCAAAATACTAGTTGCTTAGTATAAATGAATAACAAATAAAAATAATTTAGCTTTAATATTCAATATATAAGTTATATATAAAATAAAAAATATAAAATATATAAAGATATGTTATGTTTGAGGAATTATTATTGTTGATTCAAAAATCGGCATTTATAGTATTTTTGTATATACCTAAGTTAACATTAGTTAATATTAATTATAATAAGAAATGTTTAGATTTATACAAAATTTGTAAAATTCTGTTGAATGTTAACTGTACACACCCTAATTATTGCTATTTTAACATATAATAAATGTGAAGATGAATATTTCGTACGAAAGGTATAATAGTATTTGAATTGATCTTTTTCTATCACTCTAAGGAATCGATCTTTTTATGTATTAAATGATAATAAAAATAAGTATTGCAATGCACACAATATGTTGTTAAGTAAACTCCTTTCTTACAGCAAGAAAATAGCACTTTAAAATATTTGTATCCCCACTAGTTTAACTATTTCTATCTTTTAGTTTTTTGGGTAATTATGGGGCTGAACATTTGGGGGATAATAACAGGGTTATGTATTATGAAATTAATGACCATACTATTGTAGAGGCCAATTTAGATGCAGACAAATGAAAAAGATAGTTATCATATACTAGGGTTTATTAAGGTACAGACACATTTTCACACAACAACCACCAATGCTCATACATACCTGAGGCAATCACATTATTTTGACAAACTAGAGGAGCTAGTAAGAGCTATTTAGCAAGAGCTAGTAGGAGATAGTAGGAGCGGGCACCGATGACGAATGATTCATCTGCAATAATCATGTTTAAGCATGTTAATCAACAATGCATAACACAACATGCGTACAATTGCCACTAGTAATTGTTATTATTATTGAAAAGGAGAAACTAATAATAAATAAATATTATTTATTTATATAAAGAATAAAAATAATAAATACAAAATATATAATATATAATATGCAATGATTATTTTTATAATCATTAATCAGACTAATTTAATAGTGAACAATATATTTTTTAGTACTTTCTAATTTGATAAGCATGGTAAGTAATAGTTATTACTATTAATATAACTTTTATAAATATTATATATATATATATATATATATATATATAAAAGTAATAAGTAATAAGTGCAATCGTAATCATTTCTGTCGTAATAAATCAATAGTATACATCGTGCCATTTGTACATAGATCTTAAGTGTATACAAAACAAATGTGTAATTAAATAAATTATAAATCAGTATCAGCATCAGCAATTGAAATTAGATAGAGATAGACACAGACCAATTTTATGTACATGAATATGTGCAGATAAAAGTATACTTTACATATCCTTAGGCTGAAGTGAATATCAAATTATTAGTGTGTACACATAAAAAATATAAGAGGAGCATACATCCGAGAATATGATTGAAAAAAATTCTATGATATAAGAAATAGATAATGTGCTAATTTTAATGTGCGGAATATTTATTTATATATACACGAAACGCTTAAAGGCTCTTTTGTACCATAATTGTTAATGATTGCAATTTATTGCAATAAATAATCACTCCAAAAATATTGAATAAATATCATGCCGAAATCATTAACATTATAAAGAATGTATAGTTATTTATGTAAAACTGAATGCACTTTGAATAAAGCTGAAAACATACCCATGCATAAAAAACTTTTTACACATATATTTACAGATATTTTATTCATTATTTAGTTTTGTTATCATTCAAATTAACATTATAATTAAATTTAAAAAATAGAAAATTATATAATTTTATTAATTTTTTAATTTTAATTAAATGTAAAATAAAAAAATTAATAAAGAAAAATTTTAAAAAATTATACAGAAAAACTTATACACGACGGAACATGTCTGAAGCAAAAATTATTCGTTTTAAAAAAAGCCCTTTGTTAACAATAGTTACAACTAAAAGTAAGATAATAAAGAGAAATTGCTGTTATATATGCCTATGCTTTTTATTATTTGTTTAAAATTTATTTTCTATGATTTTTTAAGAGTGTACACGTTAATAGCTAATATGTTTTGTATTATTATTGGCGTCGATATATAAATAAGATACTTATCGATCTAAACATGGACAGTTGAAAAATATGGTTTATTATTTTTGACCTAAATTTAAAAAGTATAAACCTAACCTAACCAAGCATATTACATATAAATAAATATAAACATAAATATAATTTAAATATATAGTAAAGTCTGAGTTTAACGCTAAAAGTGTATTTTATTGTGAATGATTTAAACTGAACATGCGCATATCATGTTCTTATTAAAATACACTTTTGGCGTAAAACTCAGACTCCAGTGTATAGCTATTCGTATATTTAATAAAAGAATAATTTAGACATTATTTATGTAATATATTAGTAAAATTATTCTATTTATGCCTAATTCATTAAAGCAAAAAGTTTCCTGAATATAAATATTTTAAATATTTTAATGAAATTGTAATTTTTTATATAAAAATATATAAAATATGTTAATCTTTTATTTATTACATGTTTCGTTTTATATAATGTTCTATTTTATAAATGTGTTTATTAATTCCAATGAAAGAGAATTGAGATGTGTTTCCTGAGAAAGTTTGTTTTTAGAGGAATTTAAAAATTTTTATAAAAATTATTTTTTTTAAATTGAATTATAAAATAATTTTATTTAAAAGTTTTTTATTATTTTATTCCGTGACATATTAGGCTATTATCAATAGCCATAGTATTCGCCTTTCGAAACATAAGAAGGCTTTAATGAGAAGAGACTGAAACTAAGTATAGTCTGAAATTTTAAATTTTAGTTTCAGATTAACTTCAGATTTAAGCTTAACTTAAACTGCCTCAGGTTAAAGTTAAAAAGTAAAGTTTTTATTACTAACATTTGAATATATTCCTAAAAAACTCTCATATCGTATTGAATATGCACGTTTTAGTGTAATTGTTATGTGTGTAATGATGTTTATATAGTAAAATACTGCATTTTAAAGCGATTAATTTACTTTTTTTGTTTATTATATAATACTGTAATAAAATACCAGTTATAAATATAATACTGATTATATATAGAATATTTTATTCTAAAAATATTTAAGCATAATTCAATATGCATTCTAAAGTATTTTTGACTTTATTATGATTATGACAAAGAAATGATTGATCATACCATTCATTTCATCAGTTTGGGTAATTGTGGGTCTATAGTAAAGTAACAATTTTGAGTGCAATTTTCTGCACGTTTAAGGCATTGTGATTTTTTCAGCATAATGTTAGCATAGTGCTAAAATAAAATAAGAAACGAACGCACATAACAAATGTGCGTACATTTATCATAAAAGAAAAAGAAAGATATGGAAAAATGTCTTTTTGTAATGAGAGAATCGAAATAAAATTCATCATGACTTTTGTATTATTCCTTTATATTGATGCTTATGACCGTAGCATATACAATTTCGTTAGTATTTACTAGTTATTAGATTGTGTTAGTCTGTGCACGCTTCGATCGCCTTTTACTCTTAGAAGCATTATGTTTGGCAATTTGATTGATTTGATTTAATTTGTACTCTTCACAATAAACAAGTTTTTTGTTACTTTAAAGCGTACAAATATTGGAAAATATTACTTTTTAAAGAACAATGATTGTACTTTATTAGTTAGTTGATGAGCCTATTATGGGCAGAGACGCATTATTACTTAATAAACGTTTCATTAAAATCGATAAATAAATAGTTTCACATTTTCATTTTTACAGCTCATGAATGAAGTGTGATGCGTTTGAATGCATCATGGACCTAAATTCGATTACATTTTTAATTCGGCTCAGCATTGGAGCGCAGAGTGATACCACAGCATCCGATGCCACAGTAGACATAGACACATGTCGAAGTCACTTGAGTTTTGTTTCATATTCTGCATCATTGAAGATTACTCATGACATCCCCATACATCAGAAGCAAACTAATCAAATGCTCACATGCCTTTTGCTAGTATCATCATTTAAATGAATAACTATAATACTCTACTTTTTTAACGCAATATAAAGATATAATAGATTCTTTATAAAATGATACATTTTCATTGAATTTAATTTATTTAAATAATAAATAATTAGAATATAAATCGAATAATAAATTTTCAGTATAAATGATATCTAAAAATAAAATCGAATAAAAAATGATTAATTAAATCATTAATTATTAAAAAGTATATATATTTATATTTTTATTTAGTTATTTTTAATATAAAATTAATATATATATAAAATTATATTATGAATATTTTATTTATAAAAATATAATATCCCATAAATTATATAAATCATAAATTATTATTGAGTGTCATGTATTTTCAATATATTATCTGACAATATAATAATATTATGAATAAAATAAGCCGTTTACTTTTAGATTTTTGTTAGTACTACTAGTATTCTCTCAGCTAGTGTCAGTGAACAAAAGTTAAGCGTACAAAATAATATTATATAATATCCACTGTATATATATAACATTTTGAGCAAAACATAGTTATATTACTATAGCATTTTAGTCCCATGTGATCTGAAAATCCCCACCATTAGCTTTGCTCAATCATTGCAAATCCCATCAAATTTTAATGATCGTTTTTATATTATGGGGTCTGAGATTATGCTAGTTTTTGGTGTCGTTAAATAAGTCAGATCCATTGTTGCAAATAGCGGAGGTGTCTCTAATCCGCCCATTTCCAAATCACGTTTATTATATATTCTATCGCTTATAGAGCTATAATAAGCTATGAGGTTACATTGACAGAGGATTATGATAAATTCCTTTATTTCACCATACACCTAAAGCTAATCCAATCATTGGACAAAAACTAAATCCATGTCTGATGTGAAATACATTCAAAACAATGCTATAATATTATAAAGTATTACATTTGTACATTTTATACTTAATATTGTGGTGTAACATATTCTTGTTAAAGTTAAAGCATTATATTGTGATTTCTCTCAGGAAATCACAAATCTTTAACAAATCATTCACTCTTTCATTTTTTACTTTTTACTAGCTTTTACTCTAGTGTAAATAGAGTACACATTATACATAGTAAGTTTGAAATAAGCTATAAGATCGGAGACAAAATTGGATTTTTCTTTTACACCATAGTTATTTTTCATGAATCTATGATCACAATGAAATAACATCATCACATTTTTAAAGTATAAACAATCACTTTATGATTAAGTGTTTTTAGTATTCTTTTTGCATAAAATATGGGAAAAGATGCATTTTATAAGAATTGAACGTGATTGAAATTCAACAGTACTGATTTAGTCTCACATCATACAGCATTATATTAGCATTATATCATATACTATATTCATATGTATTTCATCATAGGGCTTAAAGTTAGAGCTAAAAATGCAATAATGAAACAGTATTACAAAATTCGAGGTGAGCATTGAACAGAGTTAAAAATGTAAATATATACATATATATACACATAAACATGTTTTCTTTAGTTAACATGTCAAAGAATCCGCTTTTTATAAATTCCATTATTAACATTTCCATTTGTTTTTAATACAATTTCGAGTCAATAGTATATGCCGAAAGAATAGAAACAAATCATGTAAAGAGATGCAATAATAATAAAGTAAAATAAATTCGAAAATATCATTTTTTATATTATACATAAAATTCACATCACGAAATAAGATTTTTATTTACAAATATTATTGTCGTTATTATAGTTATTACTTTTATTTAATTTACAATGACTTTAAATAAATTTTATTACTAAAAGTGTCTAACAATTTTTTCAGTGCATATTTATACATAATTAACACGATGAACGTGCGTTAAAGTGATTGAATGTGTGCATAACTGTTGTTAATATATTTGCACATATCAGTTATAGGGTTTAATGCTAATGCTAGTACCACTGCTAGTACCACTGCTAGTTTCAATGTTAATGAAGCATAATTTACTTTATGGCACATTCAATTGAAAAAGCAGGATCTAATTCAAGTCCATTTTGAGCACCTAATAAATTAGCTGTGACCACCTGCAGTGTACTTTTGCAGTCCGCTCTTTTTAGTCGTTTTTAGTCTGACTCTGTTAAACCATCGAAATATGCTATGTAAATGTCTGCTTTAAGTGAGCATCGTTAAAAAATGTTTTTTTATCGTATACAATCTTTACAACCTTAGTGTACTTTAGTGTACCTTAGTGTACCTTAGTGTACATAGAATAGTCATTGATAATTTCTTTGGCGGCGAAAAGATTCAAAGAGAATTTTCAATTCAAAAACCTCATATTTTTAATTTATTTAATTTTTATAATCTCAAATTTTTAATTTTTAATTAAATATGAATATTATTTAATCATTTTAACTCACAATTTTCAATGTTTATGTTTAATGTAAAAAGAGCATAATCATTGAAAATCAGTAATTATTAATGAGTTAATTTTTCAATGAATTGACATTAACAAAAGATTCATTTCTATTCTTACACCATACGAATATAATATTATAATAAAGTAATTCAGTAACTAATTTATGAGGGATCCGAATAATATCCCATCAGAGAATACTGAAGTCCCAAACGTCGACATGTGTGTGCACATTTTGTTTCGCATCATTGAATATAACTCACATTACTATTGAGAGTGCCCAAAGCCTTATCATATTCATATTCATTTTCGTAGTTATTTCGTGCCGTGACACGGCGTAACAATTAATGAATCGAATTTTTGAATGACTAAAGCATGCACTTTATTAATAATGCGCAATATTCTCTCTCTCTCTTTATTCTGCATTCTCTCTCTTTCTCTCTCTCTCTTTATTCTGCATTCTCTCTCTTTCTCTCTCTTTCTCTCTCTTTCTCTCTCTCTTGGTTAAGAAGTCATTTTTTACTGTCTGCATTACAGACACCTTTCATTGAATACTGTGCACCCTACAAACGTGGCCTCCAACAATATGAATATAATTACATGGCTCAATATCAACTTATTTAAGTATAAATAACATTTTAGCTATTAATTTTTTACGTCATACAATTTTAGTTTAATATTCAATTGGATATATGTACAGACATAAATCGAAAAACTACAGCATGTAACAGCATTAATTTGCTAATTTTAGACCCCTATGATAATGCGTAACAATAAACTGACAGTGTGTGTATGTGTAAAAATTCTCGGACATCTGTCGGCTCTGACCATTTATATTTCGGTCAATAATTCGCTTCCCAAATGATGCTTTATAATAACTCATTGTGAATAGATATACATATAATATGTCATACATGTATTTGAAAATGGGCTCAATGAGCACCGGCGAAAGATAAATCGTTCATAAATGACAGGTATTGGGCGGATATAGTTTTATATGTATTTCACAGAGTGTATGAGAGTTTACGTGAAAGAGACTATTACCCATGGACTAAGTAAAAGTTTATAATATGCTTATTTGGTTTATGAGAAAATTGGCCATGTTTGTGTCACATGATAAAGAACTGAGTTTTTAGACATTTCTTTTAAAACACGTCCGTTTGTTAATGTTAACCGATGAAAAAGTCTTAAAAATTTAGTTCTGTTGAAAGTGACTAATTAAAAGTGTTTCCCTTTTTCTGTTTTTATAATAATAAAGTGTAATAGAAATTTATGGCATAGAATAGTGAATAGTGAATTTTGCTTTCAGCATGCAATTTCTATATTGAGCATGAAAAATCGATAGTTATATATCATAAGAGCTGTTAATGCACGTATGGAAACAAATGAACCCCGCATGTCACGTGCATGTCACGTCGAAACTTTTCTTTTGAAAGTAATTAATATTTCTGAAATTAATTTGTTGAAAAAGTGCCATTTTTCACAGGTGATGGCTCAATTAACTCACAGGATGTGATCGATAAACAAAAAATAATAACATTATTTTTCTTATTATATCTTTTAATATTACTAGTATATTACTAGTATATTACAAACATACATATATACATATCCTCCTATTTTAATGAAGAATACATTCCCAATTCCCTTCTCTTATAATGTACAGGGTGATCATATGAAAGTGCAGCAAAATCTCAATTAGATCTTTATATGTATAAAAAATATAAAAATAATATTTTTATTTAATTTAATTTTTTCATTTATAAGAATTTCCTTAAATTTCATTTCTTTTTATCTTTTAAATAATTTAAATTTTATAAAAATAAAGATATTTTTTTATTTAGATTCGAACTGTTCCTACTTTGAAACACAGACTATTCCATGTATTATCAAAAAAATCTTAAATGGACACTAACTGATCAATTAACAAAATTTTAATTAATTTTTTTATAAAATAAATAAATATGTTTATTAATTAAAATGTAAAATGTAAAATTTCAATATTTTAAATATACATTTTTTAAAAATGTTAAATTTTAATATTTATATGAATCTTAATTATAAATCTATATTTCATATTCAATTATTATAAATATTTTTTACATTAAACTTTATAATTATATAAATATACTTAGAATGCATGCCTGAGTGCTGTGATTGGTTGTTACTGTAATTTTTTGGATTCAAAAATCATGTTTTTCAAATGTGTTTACACTTTCCATATATTCATTATGTATATTTTTCACAAAAATTATGTACATAATGTATATAAAGAATGAATATAATCATTAACGTATGTTTAATTACTTATACCACAGTATATTACAGTATATAATGCATATTCACATAAAGGATTAGTAATAGCGTTTGAGCGGCATCTGATCATTTATGAATTAAACATATGTATTAAACCTAAACATAACACGTGATGGGTATATACTAAAGTTAGTTACTTTAGTTATATTTAATGCGAATATGAAAGTAAATATTTTAAATCTACACATTCTAATATTAATGTAATTTTTTTATATTTTTAATAATTTTGTATTTCAATATACATATATTGTATATATTTAGTTTAATATGCTATGTATTCATGAAACACTCTGTATATTTACTAATTCAGTATATATAAATGCTTTTCTTTTAATTTTTTTTCTTTTTTATTACCATCATCATTCTAATTTCTCCATTAATGTTAAAAACTTTCATTACAATGTAATGAAATATTATTTTAAAATATAAAATATTATATGATATAATAAAATTAATTATAAAATTAATAAAAATAATGAAATTACAAAATAAAATTCAATTGAATGTACTGTTACATTATTGAGTATATTATTATTGAAAAATGTAAAGATATGTAAAAATATGGATGTTTTTTTGAATAAAAAATTGAAAGACTTAACATTCAATTACATTTTTAACAATATACGAGTATAATGACCTTCTTTTATACGTACTTTACTGGTGTAAAACGCATTATTATTAAATATATACAACTAGTACATCAGTACTAGTAAATCAGATTGATGATAAAGTTTTATAGAAAATATATTTCTAAAAAAGCATTAACTAAAAGAAGAAAATATACATAATGTATGTTACTACATATAACTAATACAATCTGTGTTCATTCGCATTTCCCTTAACTGTCACTTTCGTGTGTGACATGTAATGTAACTTATCAATTTGGGCATAATTCGAAATTTTCTTTTTATTCTCATATGCTATGCTCTTACTATTTTCATACTATGCTCATACTACTCTCAAACTATGCTTATGCTATTCTCATCATCCTTCGTCTATGGTACGCTCTATGGTATGCTATGGCACGCTATGGTACGCTCTATAAAGCGAAAAATCACCGCGAATATAAATTCATTCGAATGCCCTCTCTATGCCCTTAATATATATAACACTAATCCCAAAGGAGTTTTGTAAACATGGATGTGATTCATATAAAACTATGGCATACTGACTATGGTATAGTATAGAGACTATGTGCAGAAATAGTTCATACTCTGTTCATTGTGGAAAATCCCAAAACGCAACGTGAAAATGCATTAATTTTTACTACAAATATGATAGACCATCACTACACTGCATCATACATTGCGCCTTTTGTACGCATTTCGCTTTTTTCTCTATTTACTAGTAATAGTTAAAGATTACTATCTGCTTCATCAAAGAGTCGGTTCAATAGAGAAAAGTTTACAGGAAAAATAAAGAGAGAAACAGAGTGAGTTAACAGTTATCATTCTGAAGGAAATCATGTCTCAGCTCTGTGTGTCTTTAGCAATTGAGAGAAGTGTAATATATCAAAGGGGAAGTAAAATACGAAAGTAAAACAAATTCTAGTAATAGTATAGTATTAATTCTCTTGCGTAGTGAGAGAGGAATAGAGAGGAATAGAGAGGAATAGAGAGGAATAGAGAGGAATGGATAGGAATAGAGAGGAATAGAAAGGAATTGCATCTGTCTCTATCTATTGCATCAGAAGGGCTTAGATTTCAGTTATGGATTTGCGATGCATTACCGAATGGCCGTTGGGAATTAGGACGGGAAAAGAGAGAATCACGCCTTTCGATGGCTCAATGATGAATAAAATTTACCACACTCTGCATTCACTATGATCGTATTCTTCCATTTGCCGATCGTATAAATTTCTTTTTCATCACTGACACAACAATCGCAGTCATTCCCTATTTCATGCACTATTTTCTGAATGAAGAAAATTTTTAATGCTCATAAATGACGTCATTTGCACGTGTCAAATGATAGAAGTGACAGTTAATCTTTTGAGGAATTAGCGCTGCATCAATGACTCGACTCTGTGATGAGATGTCCGCACGCGTTCGGATGCGCTAATAGTGTATTAACTAATAGTGTATCAACTTTCTCTATCACTATCAAACACATTATCAAAGAGGTGCTTCTGATAAGAGACATAATGCCTTTAGGAATCGCTTTTCCGGTTACAAAAGATAGAGTAATGCTGCATTATAACGCGACAAAAGCGAATCACAATGTTTTCATAGTGTTATACATGAGATGCCCCAAACTGATAAACTTCATAATTATGCTGCGAAAGTGAATAAAGTGCATGTTTTAGTTTCGTTTTTACAATGAATAAACCGTTTCGAATGTCCATTTCTATTTTAAATGAAAAATATGCATATTTTCTTATTAATACGTGCAAAATGCACTTTCAATACAACAGTTGTGATCAATTCCCATATCTATAACTAAACCCACGCACTAATAAAAGAGACACTGAATTTGTCTCTCATCTTTTGTTAATCCATAGAATATCATACATTAAACAAAGGAAAATGTTCTCTTCACTCAAATACTTTTAAAGCAATACTATTATAATACGGCCAATATTGTGATACATTATAATATTTGCAACGTTCAGTCGTATATGTACTAATCATACATGTACTAGTGTATGAATAAAAAGGGGGTAAGAAAAAGATTCATAATTTATTTTCATATGTCAGAAAAATAATTGCCACTGTTGGATTTACCATGCCCAACGTGCAGGCGTTTCCTACTTTCATAGTATACATCATTGATAGTACATTGCGTTGATTGTTATGCCCCTCTCTAACAGTTTTTCAAAATTTAACTTAAAACTGACGACTGAATTATAAAATAGTGAATATACTATTCTGACTACAGTCAGGATTCAGTGGGTGTTGTCAGGTATTAATTTACATGGTTCAGGTTTAACAGTCATTGCCATTTCTTTAGATAATACCTCCGCCCTTTCTCTGGACAATGTTTAAAACGAATGTGCATTTAATTAATACACTTAATGTACTTTTCTGTTTAGTCTTTCTCTATATATAAGTAGTCAATTGACAATACTAATTAAATGATATTATTTTTTGCATAATATATTATTTGAGAATTACATACATTTGATAATATTATATTAGTATATACTGCATAAATATGATAATTATAGTTAACATTGAAATTGATTTTTTGGTTAATTAAGTTCTGAGGTAAAAGCTTTTTTCGGCATAATATTCATTTATTTTTATATAAATATGAAGTAAAATGTTTTGCGCATTAAATATGTCACGAATTCATTTATAATGAATATCTCTGTTAAGGCGATGACGCTAATGGAAAGATGAAAACGAAAGGAAAGACTTTGCTATGTTCAGATCTAATTTCATACATATAATAGTATATAATAGTATATAATGGTATATACATAAATTCATATAAATATAGTGTTCACAATGTGTATATAGTAAGTATAAGTAAAAGTGTGCGCAGATGTTACTCAATTACTACGACTGTTATGAGACGATCATAATATTTGAATCGATGAGCGTTAAGAGAACGAAACACTTATGTGTGCGATGATCAAAATGTGATGCGACATGATCTTTCAATTTATAGGTACGAAAGTGAATCACTATTATCACCATTATCACTATTGATTATTTACAATCATTATGTGTTTATATCAAATATGTATATACATTTATCCTGAGTATACATATCCATGTAATATACACACCGCTCAATAGCTTTTTATCGTTTAATTCGTTTTTCTTTCAATGTTTAGTCTCAAATTGAGACTCTCAATAAAAAGGGTGTATCTTTAAATGTAAATTTAATGAAAATATAAACCAAATGCGGCATTACGCAATTAAACTGTTTTTATTATAAACATAATTAATTATTATAAACATTAATTTTCCATTTATCTCTGCTTTTTATATATGAAATTAAACACATTGTTTATTGCTTAATGCTAATTTCATTGATTATCATGCAATTAATTATTTCGCTAATTATAGCACAATTTATAATTTTAATTTATTATCATACAATAATTTTGCATAAAAACATTGATTGATTTTTTGCGTTTTCACATTTAATAACTATTCACATCCTAAAACTTAATTTTTTATTTTTTAAAATAAAAATTCAATTTTTTCATAACTTTTTTATTACTTAATTTAAATCAATTTTTAATTTTTTAAATAAACGTATTTTAAAATTATAAATTATCCTCTCATTAATAACTATGAAAGTAAATATAATTTAGCATTAAATTAGCATTTAATTTATATAACATTTTTATTGCATTTTTCTATTTTCATATTTTAATTATAAATTGTAAATGAATGTGCGGATGTTTACGCAATTTTTAAATTTCAAAATTACATTATATATAAATTAAATTATAATATAATACATGCCGCTTTTATACGCATTAAACATATAATAATTTATTTGTTAATATACTTATTTTTTCATTATAAAAGTTCGTGTCATGATTAAGTGTTCAATTACTTTTTGGCCATTGACCGAAGACCCTCAAAATCTCTTCACACTAATTATTTATTAATTTTTTTATCATTTTATTATAATAATAATAATAAATAACTCTGCAATTATCTTTAGTGTGAAATATTTCTTTAAAATATAATTAAACGCATTAATCATTATATTACAATATTAGAAAATGAATGAATAATATTTTTCAATTAAAATGTTTTATGGAAAATTGATTTTCATATCAATACATTGCCTTAAATCGCATTGTAATGTATTTAAATATGCATAACATTTGTTTATAGAATGTTTTCATAAAAAATATAAGCGGCATATAGTTTAATGGTAAACTTATTATTAAATTGAACTTTTATTATATACAATTATAAAATTATTTATGTTAAAAAATTTATTTCAAATAATTATACTTCAATATTATGCAAATATTTTTAAATAAACATCCTCATTTTAAATTAAACTTTGAAATCATTTCAAAATTGATTAATCCATGATTTAGTTCATTAAAATAGAAAAATTTATATATTATATAACTAATTATTTATATGCTAATAATTATACTATGATATCAGCTTTCGTCATATCATATAAATATCATATAAATATAATATAAATATCAATAAAAAAAAGTTTGCATTTTTATGAATATGATGAATTTAATGGTAATGATAATACAATTGTATTTTTTATTCAATTAAATTTATACTCTCAGTACACTAAAACCTCTACAATACGCAGCAGGATTTTTTTTAATTTTGAAATTCCCATGTTGTAAAGGATGTCCTCTTTTAATTATGGTAAAAACATAATGCTTATTTTATTATAAAATATCACAAAATCTCATTTTAACATTTGAATTAATAACAATGATAATTTAAATTAATTATCGTTATTATTTATAAACATTTTTTTAAAAAAATTAAATTTTAATAATTTAAACTAATCATAAATGAAACACTTTTTCATTAATAATTTTATAGTTAATTTTTTCAAAATTTAGTTAATTTAATTAAAAAATATATAAAATGTTTATATATATTTTAATTAAATAATAAATTATTTTAAATATTTAATTGAATAATAAATATTTTTAGTAAAATGTTTACAAAATTTTCATTAAAGAGGTTATACGTGTTTAGGGAAAAGTGCCCGTTTCAGTTTTTAGAGGTTCTCTCTTTTAGTTTAAGTCTATAGAAAAATGTCAGACCAGAAAATGTTTCTGTTTTAAGGTTTCCGTCGTGTAGAGGTTTTAATATATACATGTATAGTATACTAAAAATTATTTTATAGTTATTTATTATGAAATTTATAAAATTATTTTTAAATAAATATATAATTAAATTTATGCGCGATTTAATATGCATTTATATATTAATATATTAATAACAAATGTTAATAATAAACTCATTATTAATATTATTATTATTATTTATTATTTATTTATTATTATTTTTATTATTATCATTATAATTTATATTGCTAATAAAGTAATGAATTTA
>JAQIXB010000617.1:0-15671 GCA_034697405.1 Mesoplophora pulchra | reverse complement strand
CAATGCGTAAGCATATGTTAAGTTTACGCATTGAATAGCACTGGCGCCTGTATACAGTACACCATATACGTGAACACACCGTATACATATGTACATGTATTATATATACAATATATATACAATGTATATAAAATGTTATTAAAGTAAATAAAACTTTGTTTTGCATATTTTCTACATTTTTATTATATTCAGTGTATTTTATATTATAATACTATAATTAGATAACAGTCATATTATTTACTAATAATATTATTGTAAACATATATAAATGCGAATGCATATCGTGTATATATACGAATAAATTAATAAATTGAAAATATAAATAGTAATTTTTTGTTTTATTCTTATTTATTATTAAAAATAAAAATAAATCATTTTTAGCTTTTGTTTATTCACATGTTTTATTATGAAAAAGATCCGTTTTAATTTTAGTAATAACATTGTTATTAATATACAACAATTGTGTTACCCTTTTTTGGGTTTTAAAAGTCTGTGCCGTATAATAATTACGGTGTGAAATTATAAAAATGTGCAATAAATTCTCATTAAATATTACATTTAATTAATTAATAAATATGTTTACACGTATTTTGTAATAAAAATGTATTATATAAATAATAAGATTTTTTTGGTATTTTATCGTTTTTTCACTATGCAATTATTATACGACTGTAGCCTTTTGAAACAAAATTCATAAAATATGTTAAAATTTTATAAAAATAAATATTTAAAAAATTTTGATTTATAACTTAATTTGATGATAGATTAATTAAATTAGCACTAAAGTTAAAATAATTTATTTCATTTAAAATAAAAATAACTATTATTAAAAAAATTTATTTTAAAATGAAAAAAAATCATAATGATTTTTTAAAATTATATTTATTTTAAAAAAATAATCATTTATTTACCTTTTAACTAAAAAATTGTTTTTTATTTAAAAAATGATATATTTAATAATTTTGTGAATTTCAAAAATGAATTCGTAAATTTATTAAATAATGAAATACTATGATGAAACTTTATTATATTCGAAATAAAATTATTATGATGATAATAATGGGATAAAACCGATGGAACAGACCATCACTAGCGTTTGATGTTTCGTATTTTCTTTAAAACTCATACACCACGAAAAGGTATATATCGACTTTTTTCATTTATATAAAAATATCTTAGACTTTGGTACATATAAAAGTAAAAAATATATATTTATGAAAGTACATTGAGAAGTGCGTGAGGCGTCTGAATGTTGTGAATATGTGTGTGTATATGGAGTATTAGTATGAGTGCTAGTTGCGGCATTAAAATTACAGCCCTACAATATTTTGTCGGCGTCAAAATTGGAAAGGACTCGAAAAGAATCGGATACGCGTACTCCCCTATTCCCGAATTTTACTCCCATATTCCAATGGATTTATATGCATTCATATGTGGCATTTTCATTTTTCTTATATTTTTCGCGATCACATCTAAATCCAAATATACGATGAATATACATGATGTGCGGCGATGAAACATCTTTCAATTTCAGGACTTAAAAGTACATTCTAAGAAAGTGTGCATTGAAAAACAACAAAATTCGCCACCACCAGAAAATTCAATTTTAGTTACACCTTATATATGTTATAAATATATTATTTATATATTATATGTTATTTTTTTCACATATAAGTATACAGAGATGGTATTTTTTAAAGCGGAAGACAAAAATGTAGTTTATAGGACTAATGTAAAATTTGAATATAATAATTTTCCGTATTTTCATTACTGACACTGAATGAGTGTAATTCAGTGCAATGTATTTGCATTGATTTATAATTGAAAGGTCTTCATAATTGATAAGTGTATAGTAAATTTAGTGAATTATCACTTACGGGTGCTGTAATAACCCATAATTTAGAGCGAAGACCCATTATTTACGCGATTGGGTGTAATGCCGCATGTTTATTCGATAAAAACGAATGCACATGCCTTTTATACACTGTTTCAAAGTATACATGTGAAATGCACAGTTTCAATGTGAAAATTCATCATGAAAATAATGACTCAGGTGTAGAATTGTGTAGAAATAGCCTTTGAAAATGGCAAATAATACAAAAGCAGGAAAAGGGTGAATGATGAGGAAATTTTATTGAAATGACATATACTAGTATTTGGAGCAAACATATTGCAGATTTCTTCCAAAGACTATTTCTTCTCTATTTTTTCATTTCTAGTTTTTGATAAATTGATTCCCACGACACTGTGATATCCAATCACTCAAAAAAATGATGATTAAAGGAATTTGCTAGTGTCAGTGACGTGCTTCGCTTACTAACTCTAGTAACTAAGACCATCCACTAGTTACTAGTGTTCATGTGCATCGGATAAATAGTATATTGAATCATAATATCTTTGGATAGATATAGAAAAACATAATAGTATATTTGCGTGTTGCTTTTCGCTTTTGATTTATACGATTACAGATTGTTTTTGCTTCAAATAAATAAGTCATAGCAAAATACTTGTACTAGTAAATTATCTAGTTTTTTGTTTGACGCATCGTGTACGAACAAATTGGTGTTTCCTTTGCACCTCATCCATGAATAACATACAAATACTTTTGAAAATGTCTCTATCAATGGAACAAATAATATATAATAATTTTAAAAAATGACATTTTATTTCCGAAATATGATCATCTCTTATAATATGTATGGACATACAAAAGAATATAAACAAAAATTTGGCTAAAAAAGTTACCGTAATAAAATTTATTGAAAGTCCCTATACTCGTTTCTTTGTTATATTTATGTATAATATTTAATGCTTTATTAATAACTAAATATATATTATATATATTATATACATATTAAATTCGTGTTTTATTTGGAGATTTTAATAATAAATTTCCTCATACGTGACACAGTGTCATCGATTCCATCGCAAACAGATCAATACATATATATGAATGATAAACAGAACATTAAACGTTGTCATAGGTTATGCCATAGTACCACGTTACGCTATTACATTATATTTAACTTAATGTTTACTGTCTTTAGAAACTAATTGGAGTTTTATTTTCTATTTGTTTGACGCGTGGATTTAACAAAGTCTAAGTTATGACCCCCTTTTTGCCCTCTATAACTAAAAACTTCTCATCCATCTAGTTTCTGTCACACTAGTGGACACGCAACGCCGATTTAACACGCGACAGCGCACGCCTATTGCCTTTTGATAGCACAAAATTTGCATTCATACTTTTTAACGGCAAAAAATATTGATATATACTTACGGATGGAATATTTTCATTCGTAATACATTAGAAAAGGGCATGAATATAAGTCTTACATCTGAATGATGAGAAAGGTTCAAATGTACAGAGTTAAATTAAGAGGCATGTTTAAGCATGAACAGTATTTATGCATGCATTAGAAATCAGCGCCCTTCTAAATTACTTTGTTTCCAACTAAGTCATGCAAGTTATTCTTACTTAGTTATTCTTACTTAGTTGTTCTTAGTTATTCGTAGTTATTTCTTTGGGCATACTTTTGGCTGAGGTTAATAACTGCATATAATTATCAATGTAATATCGCGATGATGAAGTGCTCTCTGTGTACAAAGCATAGGCATCAATGTTTATATTCATATTTTTTATTAACACTCTTTTAAAGCCTATGACCAAAAGCAATACGATTCAATATAAAAGAAAATATATAAACACAATAATAATATATACGATCGCAATATGAGCGTATTCAATGGACGAATAAACAGTAAACTTGCTCATGGTGCCTAGTTTTAGTTTTACTAGCGATTCTTGTGAGACTTGTGACACTGCGAGAACAAAAGAGTAATTTGAAAACACAATAGTCTTACAATTTGTAACTTCTATGGCTTAAGGGCAACACATTTGCGATGGTTGATGTACATGAAGCAATGCAGCTATATACTAGCAATGCAACTAGGCAGACAACATAATTTGAACCTGTGAGCAAAAAATTACATCTCAAAATACAACATGCTTAGATATGCCTAAGTTATGCTGTAAAATTCATCGTGTTCCATAGACTCTCATAAGAACATTGATTGGCACAATGACAATTTAAGAACAATTTTTAGTATATTTTACTATGATTATAATTTGATAGAATGCCCCTAAGGCTTTGACGACTTTCGCCTTAATATGTTCATTGAAAAATCTATTATATTAATAGTGAAAGTGTAAAGACGCTGATAGTAGGTTCTGTTTGACCGTGAACAGTGTGAACAAACAAAGAATTGAAATATTATTATTTATGGTAAGTATGGTAAGTACAGTATGCACTATAAAAGCATGACCTTTGATGCAATTTAATGAAATTAATTTTTTCTTAATCTGTAGCATCTTTCATCGTACTTTTAAAATGCATTTACTTTTTCATTAAAAAAAATATTTCTGATCATAGAATATACTATTAAAAGCATATGACACATGCATGAACATGTATCAAATATGCATAGCATTAAATATTAATATAAAAGACCTTTTCTTATGCCGTTTCATGTTAAGATATACACAATTTATAGATACGAAAAAAGCATTGTCATTTTTACATATTTCTTTAATATTGTTAATGCTTTTCAATGATGTATGCTGTGTTTGTTGCTTTTTAGCTAAAAGCAAATGATCATCTCAAAAAGGACCTCCTGCTAGTTAAAATAACACCCTTAAATAATATATGGTGACCTCCGGGTTCATTCATTCCTTTACTTCCCGGTGTTTTATGACGAGTATTTGCACTCTGCCGAAAGAGAATCACCGATACTAGCATTTTAACTTATTTTTCACTATAAAAAAGCAAAATATTCCTTTAATAGCAATTTCAGAAATGTATAAAAATTCAGCACAAATATCACTGAAAATTAAAATCTAATTTTAAAATTTAATTATTTATTTATGAATAAATTTCTAAATTTATTTTATTTAAATAATATTATTTAAAAAAAATCCAATTAATGTCAATAAAGATTGAAATGAATTAAAATTAATAAAAAATAAATATTAAAATCTAATAATTTAAATTAATATAAAATCATATAAAAAATATTTTATATTTTCAAATTATTTATATTCTGTCAAAGAGTAAAGCATAAAAAATTTAATAAAATATTTCAGTTCATTATTATTACGAATACTATCGAATGAAATAAATTAATGACATTTTTAAAAAATTTTTATCGTCATAATCATATATGAGTATGCATTCACTTAACGGACGTGACATCATCAATTTTTCTACTTTCTTATGCATAGTTAAGTTGGCTTTATTCTACTATTGGTTAGATCTTTAGGCGATGACGTCACTCCGGTTAAGTGAATTCATGCTCATATATGTATAAAATTCGAATATAATTCATTCGAATACATTCATAAAAATACATGTATATTCTCATAAATTATATCTAAAACTAATTTACACATAACCATTTTTCGAATATATTATACATTTATAATTTTAAAAATTAAATCGTATATTAATTTTTAAAATAATTTTTTCATCGTATAAAAATTATTTATAAAAAATATTTATATAAAAAAGTATTTAATTTTTGAATATATTTAACTCCTCTTTAATTTAAATATAAATTATAAATTACATAATCATGCAGTAAATAATAAGTAAATAAAAAATAATTAAAATTAATATATTAAATCGTTAAATATATAAATATAATCATTATATATAGTCTATAATCAGCTGAAATTTTGTCGTAATGTAAACTTTTACATTGAATTTTAATGATTAAAATATTATATTAAATGTATAATTAATTTACAGTTTTATTTTAATATATAATCCATTAATTATACAATGAATACACAAATTAAAAATGCATTACTTTTATGATGAAACAATCGCGTCTCTAATTATTGTTTAATTATAATCGATTCTTTCATTATTTACAATAACAATATAATCGGCCGTAATACTAAAATAAATATTTACATGATTTTTAATTAAATATATCGCAATGATTAATTTAATATTTTAGAAATTTTAAGCATTTTATTAAAACGAAAATCAAATGTTTTTTAATCATAAAAAATATTTCTTATAAAAGATGTTTAAATGTATAATTAAAATAAAAAATAAATAATAAAAGTTAAGTTTTTTGTTTTAAGAGTAATAAATGTAATAATAATTAAATGCATTATAAAATGTGATTTGTTTTTCGGCAGAATACGATGGAAGAGACTATTCTCATGATGTGCCGAATATCATTATAATTCTAAGAATTGTTTCAGAGCCTTTCAGAGCTGTAAAATTTCTCAGAATTATAAAGGAATGGAAAAGAGAGGCGCATCATGAAACACCACAGTTTCGTACACTGATAGAGAACCTATGCACGTATTGTAAATGAATGTGTATTCTCATACTTTACCTCAGATGGAACTGTATAATAACATTACTAAGGCTGTCAATAACTGGAGAATTAAATAAATCCTCTTTAAAAATTACCTTAAAAATTACCTTTCAAATTTACTGAAATCATATATACATGTGTGTTTTAAAAACTCAGGCGCTTAATTCTTTAATAAATTCAATGGTCTCAAAAGTAATTTCATAAATTAAAAGCCAAAGAATAATTTAGAAAAATTTACAGTAAATTCGAATATGATAATGCATATGAAATAAAAGAATAAACAATTGATATTTTATAACTTTGAATTTTAATATTATCTTTTTTTTGTTTTTTAACTAAATAATAAGTAATAACCAATGGTATAATGATTGAACATTAGCGGTACACTGTTTACAAATTATCAATTAAGTGAAAGATAATTTCATATTATTACAATTTAATAATAATAATGTAATAATAATAATAAGAATAGTATAATATAATATAATATAATATAATAATAGTAATAGTAATAATTATTTAATTAATTAATAATGTAATTAATTGTAAAATAAAAAAGAAAAAAGTAAAATAATTATAATAAATAATATTCAATGAATAACCTTCAATAACATTTGCAATAAAATGCGTTTCGACTTCGAACTCATCCGATACCACTTTAAGAAAGCTGAGTGCTGAGACATCACTGATTTATGGATCCATACGATGTCCTCGGAACTGCACGCAGGTGACAGGGGATTGAGAGACCACGGGAGGCCAACTATTTAAGCAGTACCTGTAAGTAGTACCAAAATTAAGAGTTTTAAGTGTGCAGTCAGATTTACTAGTTAGAAACAGCATTAGTCTCAAAGACATTGGGAAATAACAATGTCAGATATGTTCATTGTGAATGATATTTTTTGTCAAAGATAATATCGGAGATAAAAAACATGATATGATATTATGATAAAATTTTAACATAACATTTTCCACAAAACATAAAACATTTTCTTTTTTTCACATTTTACTATTGTTCTCTCTTTAGTTTCTTTCTAATATATGTTCACTCATTCCTACACGTATACTACTGCTGTGTATATTCGCTATATACCGATTGTATGTTTTGTATTGCTTTAACGTGTAAGTGCCCATCTGCCCCTGGGCCTAGTAAGTTTCAGTGCAACAATTTTACTATTTTTGCCCATTTCCAGGTGTGTAGGAGTGGAATGGTAAATAACATAAGCATTGAGCATAGACATCACACATACATTATTTCATTAAATTATATTCTCATTTACTATTAATCGTAATGAGACTGACTATAGGCTAATTATTTAATGCGGTTCTTTCCCCCACAAAATATTGACTCTATAATAATATCAATAATGACAGTTTTCCCCTCATTTGATATAAGAGATAATACCATACACATGGAAACCACATTAAAGGACATTCAACATATTAAATTTATATATATATATATATATTTAAATTTTATGTACTATGTATAGAGTACACCTGCATTTTAATGTATATTATAATATAGAGTGACTCTAATTTGTATAATAACAGCTGAAACAACGGAGAGAGGATTGCAGTGCACAATAAAACTAAAGTTTGAAAGTTTATCTATGAATAGTTTTTTATATAATAAACTTACAATTGACTTTCAGACAAATGATAAAGAATACTGCTCAATAATGTTTTAACATGATCTTTTTTATAATAGAAATAGATATGTACAATAATAATACTAAATTTAAATGAACGTTCTAAAAGGTGTTAAAAGTGTCATTTTGTAGCATTTAATAAATATTGAAAATCTCATTTTCGCGGAAAATAAAATTCTATAAAAAGTATATTTATATTTAAAAATAATAATATAATAATATAATAGCACATGAAAGTCAGTCATAAATGACTCTCAAAACATGAGTGCACATCATCACAGATCAACAAAGAAACACCTGCATTTTGAGATCGCATTTGAGTTTACATAAAAGTGTCTGTTTCATAAATTGGCGGAAATAAGCTCAATAGTTACTAGTATATGTGTATAGTATGTATATATTATTTGCAATATATAGTAAGATGCTACTTGAACTTTATAATATTTTTCGTTCTTTCATAGGCATAAATCATGATGCATACTTTAGGTTTTTAACCGGAAGTTTATCACTTTACAAAAGTAAATTAAAGTCTCTAAAAACACATGTAAATACATGGAATGTATACCTAAAGAGAAAGTGTTTACCATTTAGGAGCAAATAGTAGCTTCATTTTGAGTAAGAACTATGTAAATACACTTTTTGGTTGTGGTAAGTGCTTTTGTGGTATCAAATTGTGGTAAATTTTATATAAATATATAAAAAATTATTTTAAACATACATATACATACTTAAGTATAGCATTAGATGCTAACGTTCTGCTAATATATTCATGAATTAACCACATTAATGTAAATAAATATTGTACTTTACTATAATTATAAGGAATATTATATAATTAATTAGTCATTTTTAGTTAATGCTATTAAAGTAGTGATGATTTACTGCTGGTGTTTTAAGCTTTAGTTTAATTGTGGTATTATGGTATGGTATTAGTGAATCAGAATTTTTTTATTGCGTTTAATATTTCTTTATAACACCATTTTTGAAACATCATCACACATCAAAAATGTTAGATGTATGTTCGGCCCATGATATTAACTCAGATCGTGATCTTTTCTTAGATACTTTTGGGATAAGAAAGCGCTGCATTTTGTGCACTATTAAAGTCTGAACACCACTCTATGACAACGCCTAATTCTTCACTGCAAATTACTGTTCTCTGTCA
This sequence comes from Mesoplophora pulchra, assembly GCA_034697405.1. Lineage (NCBI taxonomy): Eukaryota > Metazoa > Arthropoda > Arachnida > Sarcoptiformes > Mesoplophoridae > Mesoplophora > Mesoplophora pulchra. The sequence continues at coordinate 6,464 of JAQIXB010000617.1, read as the reverse complement.
AATGATGCATTTAGGGCCGTACTGTGCCTCAGGCTCTGAATACGGCTTTTCTCCGTAAATTTTCAACGTATATACTACGAACTAGTATTCCTACCCAATAAAGTTTCCACTATACATTGCACTATGGGAGCATTTATTTTATTTCAATTCATTGGGGTTTAGTTTAAAAATGTTTTGAATGTATATATATTCAATGTGTGTTAATGCCGCGATTTTTCAAATCAATTAATTGAAACCTCTTAACTTTGAAATAAAACTTTTATAATGAATGAATGTAAATAATAAAAAATAAATAATTTTTAATAAAAAGTTTAATTTAAGAAAAGTGTTATTACAATACTAAGTTTGCGATTAATAGTTAAGTATATAGACGTATTGTAAAGTAATAAAAAGAGATTCTCTTAAAATGTTTAATATTATAAATATAATAGCATTGAAAAATGTGGCGTCTTTTACTAGTAATGTTTCAATTGAGTGAGAAAGCGTAAAGGGTGCGACTTTTAAAAGGACCTCAGTTAATGCATATTACGAATAAAGAAAGAGATGAATTTGCATGGTACAGGCACAGGCGATCCATGATATCCATAGAATTAATCCATCCATAGTATGGCACAGTGTATGCATCCATGTATGCGTCCTGTGTCTGTGAACCCCAATGTCCTGCACACTCAGTATATAGTTTCCGCACTCTTTTCCGCCCTTTCCCAATCTCCTAACAATTTTCAATCACCACTGCTTTTACTGTCCAAGCGATTTACCAATGCACTAGTAGGCACTAGTATGTACAGGTACAGAGAACTGCACAGTGTAAAATCCCAAACGCTTGAAAAGCACTGGTTATGGAGCGGATTTACGGAGCTCTGAGTCAAGAACATGTATGAACGAACGCATACTAATGCTACAGCTAAAAACACAATGACTGCGGCTTCCTCCACATCTCCACCCTACTAAATTGGGAGGAAGCACATGAGCACATGTATTTACTATGCTCAGTATCTCTGCCATTCCCTACCATATTTACTAATGTCACATATTTTTTTCAATATACCTGTGAACACATCATTACGGGAATCGCGCCAATAGTCCGCATGACGTGATCATAATCTAGTATATCTTAGTTTCTATACTCATTTCAAATTTTTTAACATAGGGTCTGCTTCGATACACATCACTTTTCTATGGGTCGCGATTTATGACCTGATGCTACGCTATGCCTTTAGACTCACATAATCGCAATCCGATGTCCAATGATTTAATCTTTAATTAAAATGATTTATCATTTTCCGGGAAATAATTCATTTTTTAATAAATTAAATGCCACTGAATTAGAAAAACATATTTATGCCGCTTTTATGTTCATTTTTCCTCATCATTTTTTAAAATACGATATATATATATATATATAAAAATATATAAAAAATATACATAATATATATATATATATATATATAAAAATATATATGCATTTTCAATTTAATCAAAATATACAGTGCCAAAAAACACGAATCGATTGTTACAAAACCCTAATGTTTAAAGAATTTGAATTCATACTCAATCAGTCACTAATCAAAAATTGGGTCATAATAAACAAAAAAAAGGCTCAAAATGTTTCATACTTAAGATGGGCTTAACTCTGATTAAATATTAAAATCTGTCATAAGATTTAATATTTTATTCCTATACATTCATGTGCCCACATAATAATATATAAATATTAAATGAAATTATTACTTTAAAATAATTATTTAAAACATTTTTTAATCATAAATCAATTAATAATTAATAATAAAAAGCAATATTTAAAGACAATTGAGTAATTGAATTATAATAATAATGATAATAATAATAATATTAATAATTATAATAAAAATGTTATTAATAATTATTGTAATAATGATCGTGTCACTCCCTTTTTAAAAGTAAACATTACAATAAAAATTTACTAATATTAAATGTTTATGTTATTATATGTTATATGATAATAATGAATGTATGTGTATGCCTTTCAGTAAACAATTAATATATATTTAGTAATATTTAGTAATATATTTACAAATAAAGTGAAAGAATCATAATGAATTAACGGCTAATAATGTCTGTAATGTCAATCATAAGAATATCGCTGACATTTAAAACAATGAAATTATGGGAATGTTTGAAATACGGTTTCAAAAATTGTTGTAATATTTAATGTTAATTAACAGTTTATTTTAGTTTATTTTAGCTTATTTTAGCTGCCATCAGGAAATTACTTTCCATTAATATTTTATATCATACAAAGTATATCATAATAATAATTTTGTTAAAATGAATGCACAAATAATTTGCACTTTTTTTAAACGTCAGCATATTGTTTTGTATGGATATATGTGAATATGGTATTTTTTACATAAATGTCAATGTAATAAATGATTCAGTTTACGCATAATTTACACGTTAAAAGTTCACATATAATATATCATGGAATTATATATTTATGTTTTATTATAGTTTTTAAAACGGTTTTTTTGTTAAATAAAAAATTAAATATTAAAAAAGAAAAAAAACGTTTAAAAATTTATAATGAAATGAATATTCAAAAAACACTAAAAGCGTCGGCGTGTTTTATGAATGTATATAAAAATCATTAAATTTTAATATTCTTTTCTCATATTTTTATTACATGTATATCTTTCTATAATATTAGTTTGTTTAACATAAGAGTTTATTAAATGCAAATAATATAATATAATAATAACATAATACTATATATGAAAGTTAAATGAATTTAGTGATTCCGAAAGAATTTTGAATTTAAAGAGCAGAGCAGAGATAAGTGAAGCGTGTGGCCTAATGACAGTAATTCGGTATGTACGCGACTCATGTTGTAGGTCGTTACGCTTTGTAACACATAAAATCAACAATACTAGCAACAATACAATTAACTAGCAAGAATTTGGTAAATGAAGAAACCAGGTAGAGACTAATAAGTTACAAGTAATTTCTATTAAATGGCACACTAATTAACAAGGAAATTGTTCATGATTTTTCTCACACGCTCCACTGATATTTTGCAATCACTTTAGTTTTTGTATTAATAGAGAGATAAGAAAATTTAATCATTTTCATTTTTTGGTAATTGATATTATGCCTTCAAAATGCTGTAACAATAAACTATTCATTGGAACTAATATTTTTACAATGGTGATATATTAATCAATGAATAAATAATAATAATTATACGGTACATAAAGATATATGAGAGGTATAAATGTACATTCGTCTTTTTCCCGTAAAATTATTATTATAATAATGTGTATGTATTGTATTATGATGTGTATAAATTACTTACATTATGTGAAGATTGTGGTGATGAATGAATTACAGCACTTTCTACAATGATCATTGATCACAATGACATGCACAATGAAAGCATCTAAATAATTGTTGCGATTCATGAAAAAGTTATATATATATATATATATTTGCAATTTTTTGATTGTTTTATACAATTAATGTTTAGAAAATTGTTTTTAGGTTCTAATAAATTTCAGTATCATAATAGTGCACACTATTACATGTGGGATAATGGCAATGATGAGTCTGCAGATGCAGCATAATGGCCCTGCATTTGAAGTCGGCTCTGTACTGCGGGATCATTAGAATCACCGGGCAAATACATGCTGATCATGTCTCTCAAATCTCCGGTATTACATCCGGGTCTTCGTCCTGATGCTGCTGCTGCCACTGCCGCCGCCATAGATGATGGTGAACTCCCACTATGGCCTGATGATTCAGATTTTATCGATGACCCCGTTCCGGACATGGGACTGGCCGATGATCCCATAGTGGAATAAGCATGGGATGACATGGGCATTGATGAATAACTGGAGGAACCATTCATGTACGGCATTGCCATGGCAGAACCCGTGGTCATTGGTGTGTGAATTTGTGACATGTCATAGCGACCATAGAGGCCGGAGTTCGCTGCCATTGTTGCAGTGCCGTAACTCGCAGCGGCATGCTGTTGATACGCTTCATGCATCATCGTCGGGTAACCATTGGGCATATATCCATTCATCTGATACATGTCTCTGCTCACCTGTTGTACAGCGGCAGCCGCTGCCGCTGCTGCCGATGAACGTGTAGGGTCAGGTGCGAGTCCTCCCAAAGTGCCTCCCAAAGGATATTTCTCTTTTTTCATCAGAGTTTTTGTTTTTCTCCGGGGCCTGTATTTGTAATCGGGATGTTCCTTCATATGGACAGCTCTTAACCTCTTCGCTTCGTCTATAAATGGTCGTTTTTCCACCTCCGATAGGAGTTTCCATTCAGCGCCGAGACGCTTACTTATTTCAGAATTATGCATTTTAGGATTTTCCTGTGCCATCTGCAAATTACAGCATTTTAGCATTAAATATTTGTATTCAATGAGAATAATATAAATAAAACAATATTCGTTTTTAATGACTTAAATAAGTGGATTTACCTTTCTCCTCTGACCTCTGCTCCAAACCATAAATGCATTCATTGGCCGCTTAACTCTGTCCGTTTCTTTTTTGTTAATTGAATTATTACCGGCGCCATGAGTGTTCTGCTGACCGCTGCCGCTGTGAGAGCTATTTCCTGAGTTAGAATTTGTGCTGTGATGGTGCTGCATTCCTGACTGTGATGTCGGCGTAGAGGTCGGGGTCGGGGGTGTCATCACCGATAATGGGGGCTGATGGTGGTGATGGTGATGGTGATGAGCATGATGATGTGAGAATGCTGCAGCTTTGAGATCATGATGGTCCATAGCCGGATGTGTCGGCGTTGGGGCCGCCAAACCAAATGGCGTATATGCGGGATAATCTCTTTCCAGAGATGCGGCCATAGCCGCCGCCGCAGACGGATGATGATATAACGCCGTCGTTGTGAATGATGGACTCGGACTTCGTGGGGAAGAATAAGATGGTGATAGCACAGCACTCGAACCCGTGCAAAGGTTACATAAACACTGTAAACTGTGACGATCAATTGTTCTCTCAGTTTATTATAAAGTCTTTGAAATGATAATTAACTTTTTTTATAATTTATATTTTAATATTAAATATTAATTAAATATAATAAAACGCTTTTTTTAGTATCGAAATGTGACGCACAAAAGTTTTAAAAATCGTTAAATAATTGAAAATGATAATGTATTAAAAGATATTTGAAAATAATGTAAATCGGTTATGTCATAACAATCATATGGACAGAGACGGAAACGTGAGGGGTGCGTTCATACCCGTGCCATGCCCATAAGAGTATTGATGGCATTGATGCTCAATATAATGCTGTACTTCAAAGGTTTCTTACAATGACACTATGGTAACAAAAGCACTCTCTTCAATGACTATAGCCGTTCACAAATATATAAAACCCAATTTTAAGAGTGAGTGTACGTCTGCTTTAACCAAAGAGCTCCTCATACTATGCTGAAGTTAGGGCATTATCGATTTACTGTGCTCCGTCTTTGCATACGTACAGCCAATGGTTAACAGCTCACTCTATAGACTATGCCATTCGTTGAAAACATGTGTGACGTCAGCGGGCGCATGGGGATATCAGTGTAAAGGTGGACTTTTTCATTCCCTCCTCATACTGTGTGCTCAGTACTGCCTATTGCATGAGAAAAATGCATCCCATTCCCTCAGGCATCAGAAAAATAAGTATGTGAAAAGCAAAAGAAAACTAAGGCTAAAGCTAGTTTCAAATGAAGAAAAATAATACCTGAATATGAACATACACAGCACAGGCATTGCACTTTACACACCATCACTGTCCACAATAATTTTAACATTACATATATACTTATTTTATATATATTTAAATATTATAAAAATCATAGATTTTATTGAAAGAAATATTTTTAATATTTATTACATTCTCATTGTGCCAATGATCTCAGAAATATAAAAAACAAAATTAATTTAAAAATAATAATATGATGTTTGAAATTATATTTAAAAAATACATATACATATATACATGTATATATATACGTATGTATACGTATGTATTCAATTATATTGAATTGATTTTCGACAGAAAATAAATATAAACTTTGCTATTATAGTAAAGGTTTTATTATGTTTCTTTTTTAGTCCGATACAATTGTCAATCCCCAAATATGTGAGAGATAATATTCATTGCTTTAGTTGACTATAGTTGACTATGGTTATAGTGTGTATGACGAGTGTCAATCGAGTGTTGAGTTTATATACTTCAATTGTAGTATTATATTATATATTATATTATTATTATTATATTTTATGCTAACTATGGCTAACTATGGTTCCGTGTCTAATCCAACACTAAAAAAGCTTATTCTTTCATTCATTCTTTTGGTTAAAAGTCAATGCAAACTTTGGTACCATTGTAATATCACAAAATACCATTACAAAGGAACACGAATGGAAGTGAGGGTCTGTCCATAGTTAGATCTCTGTAAATGGGAAATCATT
>JAQIXB010000616.1:0-15674 GCA_034697405.1 Mesoplophora pulchra | reverse complement strand
TATTTACATTTAAATAACTCACCTCACTTACACCGGCATGCCGGTATACCGCGGGGATACTGGCACCTTGGAGTATTCACTTTATACCGGCATGCCGCTTTATGTGCGGGAATACGGTATGTATTTTTATTTATATTTAATTTTTTTATTTATTTAATTTATTTATATTCTTTAATTTATATTTTTTAATTTAATTATATTATTTTTAATTACATTATTAGCTTAATTTATTGTTTGTATCGTTGTTAAAGAAAAATTAAACAACAAGACTTAATATTTATATAAAATTATACTACAAATATATTGTTATAATTGTAGTTTAATTTTAAATATAAAAAATTTAATATTTAATTTCATTGTTATATTTTTTATATAATTTCATAATCGATAGTATCGAAAATTATCGATACTATCGATAAATTGACCACCCACCCACTCACCCACATACATACACATTGTTGAGGTATTTTATTTTAATAATATAAAACAATATAAAATATTGTTTTAAATACATTATTGTATAATAAATATGCTGTTATATTTTAGTTTAGTTTTATTATAAAATTTAAGATTTAAATTCATTGTTATAATTATTTTAAAAATTTGAATACTCTGACGTCATTTTTAATTAAAATTTTATCATAATTTTCACACGCCCACATACATACATATTTTTAATAAATTATTTTAATAATTTACTTAAAAAATTAAAAATATTTGTTATGTATAAATACTATATTAAAAGACAATATTTGAATATGCATTTAAAATTATTTTACAGTGAAATTCCAGTTTTACCATAAATGTGTATTTTATAGTGAATGATTTAAACCTGAATATGCGCATATTATGTTTGTATTAAAATACACATTTAGAGTAAAATTGGAACTTTCACTGTAAAATATTTTAATATATTATTTGGTTTTTTATAATTAATCGTAACGCAAAAAAGTAATTATATTAAAAAATAAAAAGTAATTAACTTCAGTCATGATACTAGTGACTTAATGAAAGAATAATTAGTATAATATTGTTTTACATCCTAATCTTTTTATATGCATATAAAAAACTTATTAAGACTATGATCTTCTATTTTGTAGTAAAGATATACTATAACCATACTATTTTATTAGAAAAATTTTTAAGATTATTATTTTATTATAATATTATATGCATACACTTTAATATAAAATTTTATACATTTTATACATTGAATTTTTTGAGAAAATTTTTATTTTTTAAGTTTTTAGCATGAAACATGAATGAATAATCGTTATTCTTATTTTAGTACACATAAATTATATTTTATTCAATATAATGTTAGTTCTGTGTAATTTTCTATTTATTTTCATGCTTTTTATTCCACAATAGTTCTATTACTATAGTACCCTCACCATTGTATATTATTACAAATTTTTGTATATTTTTTAAAAATATAAATATATATATTTTTTAAATTTATATTTTTATTTACATGTACTATATTCTGTTTCTTAAGTGATTCTGAGAATTTTCATTTCAAAAGAATTTTGAAATCATAATATAAAATATAAAATATTTCAATGATATAATTATTTTATCATTTTATATGAAATATGTATTTTCATATTTCACTGTTATTATTTTAATTAATTTTTGTATAAAATGCGATGGTATTTTTGCGGAATAATTTATTATATTATTTTTTAATGATGATATTATTATTATTTAACGATGATACACATACACATACACTGAAAATGGTTTTTAATTTTCAAATTTTATTATCTCTAAAATAATTGTATATTATTTATGTTTCGTATTTATTTATTATTATAATTAAATACGAAAAATAAATTATTATAAAAAATAATAAAAATAAAAAATAAAATATTTATTTATATGTGCTTTTTATTACAAACAATATTTATGACGTAAGAGTTGTTTTTCGATTAAATGAATAATAAATAAATAAATATTAAATAATATTTTTTAGCATTTAATTTTAATAAATTTTCCCATAAATGATTATAGATATTATGTATTATTATTATAAATTTATATCGCATGTAAACCTTTTAACATATCCATATGCGCGTGCGTTATTATAATTCGTGCATAAAAAACACATGTGTTATAATTATTAATTAAATATATAATTAAATATAATTAAAAATATATATTTTTAAAATTTTTTATTAAAATATTTAAATAATTTTAATTTATATAACGCGTGCACATATGAATTTTATGTTCTAAAGTTTACATATGATATTTAAATTATATTTTACTAAAAATAATTTAATAATATTTTTTAAGCATTATTATTATTAAAGTTAAGAAATGCATGTTATTATCGCTAAAAAATACATACATTATTTTATATTATATTTGATTTTAATATTGAAAAACAATTAATATAAAAAATATTTGGGCTAAAGTTCGACCGAAATTGTTTAGTATATTATTATGGTGTTTATTATTATGTACATATAGAGTTTGTTAGTGAGTGTCACATTCGAGGAATTTGGCATATTCGGAATGGGAATATAAGCATTTTGGCACTTTGTTTAATATGGTGTCAAAAGGCATATTTTTTGGGCATATTCCTGAATACCTCAAAAAGTATTAGTCACAGTCACAGTGCCGATACAATTACTGTTAAATGTGAGCATTTAAACATATTAAAGCTGAACATAAATCTAACTCAATACAAATTAAACTAACATATGATGGGCTTTCATTTTCCGTCTTTTGAAATCAGTAAATACTGAATATGAATTTTTTTTTGAAAATGCGAATAAAATTATTACCGAATATTTAATAATATAATATTCAAATAATGTTTATCATCTTTTATAAGAAAAACATAAAAACATAATATCTGTGAATATCCTGAAAATATGGATATACTAAAGTTATTATCAAAAGTTATTTATTGAATAAATGTTAAATATGATCAAATTTTTTATTGTAAAAAACAAATGTTATTTTTATGATATTTCATTAAATAATAATCAAAAATTTTAATTAAAACGATTAATTAAATGAGAAAATTTTTATAAATCGTTAATTACTTATAAATTTGCTAATTAATAAAGTAATTTTTCAGATTACATAAAAATTTAATACATTTTCAAAAAAAAATATTTATTTTTGAAAATATAATCATTTCTTAAATATTCTAAATTTATTTTATTCATTATTATATTATTTTATACTTTTGTATGTTAATTTTTTTTATAAAAATAAATGCTAAAAAATTGTAAAATGCATTTACTTTTTAAAAAAATGTAGAATAAGATTTTGTGGTATTTTTAGTATATTTTTCCCTATTATCATAGTAATTGCTGTGCACAGACATAAAATTTGAAAATTTTTTAGAAAAAATAAAAAAAATATAAAAAACATTTTTAGTATAAACGTAAAAATCGTATGTAATTTTACACTAAAGAAAAATGCGTATGTCCCTATGGGTGTTTTACGGTAAATCATATACTAAATCATATACTTAATGCGCATCAATTTATTTATATGCACAGTTTCTTTTGCAATTTTAAGATAAATGGATTCAAATGTGACTCTAAAAAAGTGATACCATATGTATACTCTATGAATTCACTAGTACATTCACTAGTACAGTGTATTATTATGCCACTATAGTATCATTGTATTAGTATCATTGTAATAGTAACAGTTTCTTTATTTTTATACTAAAAGTAATATGTTATTATTGAATCGAATTTTTCTTTTATAAAATGATAATTTTTTAAAATTATATTAAAAGTAATATAAAATTTAAGATAATTTTATTAAAAATATTTAATACATAATAATTAGAGACATAAATTTTAAATATTTATAGCATTTGCGACTTAAAAACCTAATTTTTCTGCACTTTTCTTTGATTATTTTCAAAAATTATTTGTTTTTTTTGTTTTTTAAGTAAATTCTATCAAAATGTATCTTAAAATAAAAATAAGCATTTTACAAATATTTTATGTCTCTATTAATATATATTTTTATAAACAAATATGTGATTTAACTAAATATGATCGATTAAAGATTTATAATAATATGATAATAATACGATTCATATTAATACATTATAAATATTAAAAATTAGATATTAAAATTTAATTTTAATTTTAAATAATGTTTTATTTTAACATTAACTAAACAATCTGTATATACACTAAACTTATGTATTTACTTAACTATAAAATTAAATTATACTTTACCATAATAATAGTTCTATTTATATTGTCATTAGCATTATACATTATAGTTATTAGGTTGAGACAAAAGACTTCTATTATATTATGTTATTTTTTATGTTATTTAATATTTTATTATTATATAATATTTAAGTATGACATTTTTATACGCAAAATTTTATTGATTAATAATCGATTATGAATGTTCCTCCATTTTTGTCCATTAATAAATGTTTTTATAAACATTTTGCCATTCATGATCATCGTGATCATCAGCATCATTTTCTAAAGAAATTAAACTCTATAAATCGATGTTTACTAGTAACTAGTGAACTAATAGTAATAAAGGAAAACGTATTAGTAAGCATTACATTTCACAGACTAGTTCCATGTTGCGATTGTATAATGTTTGCTAACATTTTTTCTTAACCCTTACTTACTTATATATACTTATATATACTTAAATATCTAAATATATTTGTACACATATGAGTATATATTGATATTGTTACACACGCGCAGACTTTTAATCGAACCTAATATTTTGTTTTATTTTTAGCTGTAATTTAATTAAATGGCACCGTTCAATTGTGCTGAGAAATTAAATGCTAAATTAAAATAAGAGTTTTATAATCATCAAAAGAATAATAAAATTTTATTATTTATTTATATCATTATTCTTTTGAACAAATTTTTGTTTATAAATTAATCGATTAATAAAATTATGTAAATTTTAAAAATACGTTATAATATTATTAAAAATATTTTATTATAATAAAATACCTTTTAATATATTCTAAAATATTAAAAATGAGAATATTCTAAAACTAATATTAAAATTGCAATATTCTAATGAAATAATAAATTATTATTTATTATAATATGCTAAACATAATACGTATATCTGTACATAGAATGTCCGTACGTTTTATCACTTAATCCGTTAAAAAGTAATAAAATATACAAAAATATGTGACAATTTTTGTGAAATTTTTTGTCATAAATAAATATTTTAATAAAATTTACATAATTTTATGTTTATATTATGTTAGTATTATGCTTAAACATTATAATATTTAATATTAATATAAATATGATAATAAATTTAAATGAACACATATTTCAATGAATAATGATAATAATACAGAATATATATTTATATAAAAGTGTTTATACTTTTTTAGTATGTTTTAATTTGTATTTTATTAACAATTACAATGTACACCGTATATACTAAACATAAATGAAAATGTCATTGTATTTAATCACTTTTCAGAGACAAATAAAATCTCATTATTGTTATTGTATTTACTATATATGATCGTATATTTACTATTTTACCATATCATTTATGATATGGTGTACTTTGTGCACGCGCCTGTGCTATTCTATGCGTAAGCATGTGTTATGCAGGAAAGCGTCTGTGTGTATATATACTGTGTGTAACAGGAAAGTATAACACATGCTTATGAATAGAATAGCACACGCGATTGCACAGAGTACACCATATCATAAATGATATGGTATGAAAGATAATAGTGACTTATATTACAAACCTTATTCCATCTGCTTATATGTTACAATTAATAATAGTAAAGTATACATTAGTTTATAATGTATAAAGTTTTATATGGTTTTATATAAAGTAAAATTTATTTATAGGATGAACCATTTAATTAAATGATAAATTCTTAATTATTATATGAGATATTAAATTAAAAATAAACAATGAAATTATGTTAAAAGTATACTAATTTTAATAAAAAATGTAACCTGCAAATAATCCTAACCTTTTAACATTTTGTTAAATATATAATTTCTCAATTATATACAAAAAAGTAGTCGTGGTTAATTTTAATTAATTATAATAAAAATTAATATATTTCTGATTCTAAATTAATATATGTGTGCATATAATAAAAATATAACATTTTTAAAGTGACCCCATATTGCGTAATAATTAACTTTATATAAATTTTATATATTTAATTTTTTTAACAACAATACCAACAATAAATTAAGCTAATAATATAATTAAAATTAATAAAATAATATAAATTTAATAATAAAAACTATTTAAATTAATACTGTCCCCGATATCTTTAAGCCTACTTTTGCATTTTAATAATAATATGCTATACGCATGCTGGAATATTCATTATCCGTATTAAAATGCAAAAGTAGGCTTAAAGATATCGGGGTCAGTAAAAGCATTAAATTTAATGAAATTTATTGAAATGATCTGTGACCATTTTCTTTTATCCTTTGTCCTGTGACCACTGTCTTTGTACAGTGTGATAATACTAAATAAAGAATTCGATGGTATCTATTTTTAGTAAATATATTTTTAAATTTAAATTTAAAATTATTTTTAATTATTATTAAATTTAATGCGCCCATAAAATTCGTTTACATTTTAATTCATTAATTATCTAAAAATAATGGAGAAATAAATAAAAGAGATACATGTGTATAGGCATTTACATGTAATTAGTTACTATACTATTAATATGTAATATACATATAATGACAATAAATTTTATCGTAATTCTATTCAATGTTTTTATTTTCCAATTATTTTATTTCATTGATGCGTAAAATACATTTAACGATTTCATTATTTTTAAATATTCATTTTTAAAATAATTACTTTTAACAGAAAAATCCTAAATTTTTAAAAATATTTACATATTTTAATGAATAAATTATTTATGTTTAAATATTTTTGTTTTTATTTTTATTATTTTTAAAAGAAATATTTGGGACTTAATCATTACCCTGTATATTCTTAGATATAATTTATTATGTATTATAAAAGTACATCATTTTAATATTATACTTTAAACTCATCTAAGCATAAATAATTTAAATTTATTTTTTGGGAAAAAATTATTTTTAAAATCATTTATAAAATAAATATCTGTTCATTTTCCAATAAAAATTAATTTAAAAATGATAAAGACTTTTTTAAGGCACTTACATCTAAAATCTAAGAAAATACTAAATTTTCTCTAAAATTTTTATAATAAATTTTATTAAAAATATTTCATTTTATTTTATTAAATTTTTTAATAATTTATATTATAATATTTTTTTTTATTTTATCATGTTATTTACATTATGAACATTATATGATAATTTAATTAAATTTTGGAATTTGCGATTTAGAAATTTGTTAATTAATAATACATTAATATATTACAGTATAGCACAAGGGTCATGACTGATTTTAAACACATATATTTAAGAAATACCTGTGTAATATACCTGTAAATTAATAAAATAAATAATTATAAAGAGAGATGTCTCATGATGACAAAATATATTGCGATTTTAAATTAATTTAACGAAAGATAAAATATTTACTAAACGATGCTAAATAATAAAAAAATTCTTTTATTATATAATAATTTAAAAGTTATAAGCATTTAAAGTATTCATACAGTTCCTTAGTGTTTGAATTATATATATTATTACACAAAAAATATTATTAAAATGTAATAAATGTTAAAAAATGATTAATATTAAAATTATTCAAATGATTAAAATACCCGAATATATTGTAAATATATATCATGTATATATGTGTTAACAAATGCTTTACACGCCTGAATTTATAGCCCGATTTTACTGCTTTTTAACACGCTATTTTATTGTATTTAACTATTTTTCTTGTGATATACTACAATGGAATACAGTAGAACCTCTTCACGACGGAGACATTCTTAGGAAGCAAATCCTGTTCTTGACACTGTCCGTCTCGAAGAGGCTTAACTGTATAATACTAAATAGCAATTGGAGAATAATTATATTAATATAAGAAACTATTGGAGCATATTTCTGTACGTATGTAATATAATTTTTATTTAAATTATAATATTTTAAAATAATTTTATATTTTATAAATTTTTCTAATAATATTTTAAGAAAATAATTTACATATTTTTTAAATATTCCATCATATAAATAAAAAACAGAAAATAAATAAATCTTTTAATGCGTTAAAATTAAATGTAAACTATAATATGTTTGAAAATTTAATGCTTTAAAATTGAACATTTTATATTTTTAAATTATTATATACATGTATATGTTCATATACGATAAAAGGTTAAAAATATAAAATTTATATTTAAAATTTTAAACATTTTTAAAATTTTTCATATATACATATATATATTAAAAAATTTTAATTTTAGTTTTTCTTTCATAATATATAATCGATTTTTTGCATATTTCCCACGGGAATATCACATATGAGATTAGAGTTAATGTTAACTTTAAATATTCAGAGTTTAGTCTGAGTTTTTCTATTATTTAATTCAATTCAATTCTTTAAAATGATAATTCTCAATATTTTATATTCACATATTTAATTCAATTTTAAGAACATTTTAAAATATATAAAATGATTAATTTATTTTTAAAATTTTATTTTTTTTAATAAATATGATAAAATTAATTTTAATAAAATTTAATGAAAAGGAAAAACTAAAATTAACTATCGCTATGTTATTATTGAGTATAAAAAGTGAAAATCGATAAATGTGTGTATTTTTGAATATATTAAATTTTGACACAATCATTGCGCATATAATATATATGTAAATTGAGTGATATATTTTTTTAAAAAAAATGTAATTTATCCATAAATTAATTATTAAATTTAATATATGATTATTTAAGATTTTATTAATATGCGATTTATATTTTATTTTTCAATGATTATAAATTTTTATGAAAATAATAAAAAAATATATGTAAAGGTCAAAGATACACTTAAAACATAATTATATGATAAAAGAATTTTTTAAATTAAAATATTAAACTTTTGTTTTATTATTAAAAATACAATAAATGACATATGATTCATCTCAATTATTAAATCATATTTAATATAAATTTAAAAATTTAGAAATGAAAAGATTTTTAAAAAAAATTGCGTTATAAATGCACATATATAATTTGTCAATTCAATGACTATAAATGACCATATATGATCCGTGACCGATACAAATGTTAACATTTCCGGTGTCATTTTATAATTATTTTCGGATCTATGTTCACATTCTCATCCATTGTATTGTTGTTCTTTCACTGTCTTCAGATTACTAAAACCAATGCAACAATGAAATCACACATCATTGAGAAAAGTAAATCTTTTGGAACATTATGATATGATTCAATGGCAAAATCTTTTATTAAATGAATGCACAAAAATAAGGGATTAATGCATTTATTACATAACTTAAGAAATGAAAAATACAGAATGTGCATTACGCATGCAGTGTATGTGTGTATTTAATGCATTAAATAAAAATGAATATTTGAACTTAACTTTAATTCATATATGAATTTTTAGCATTTTTTGTGTTTTATTTGATCTTAGCATTAATTGTAACCGTAATGACGATAGTAATTCTAAGAATAAGAAACGGAACATATACAATGCACGGGTAATGCATTCACTAATTATATTTAAAACTTAAATTACTTTCGATCGTACTCTATTTTTAGCATACACCATTTACCATTTAATATTTAATATTTTATATTTTATATTTTATTTAATAATATACATAATATAAACATAATATTAAACGCATTTACATATTAATCCATTTATGAGTGAATCACAAAATATATAATAATTTTATTTTTTAGAAATAAAAGAATAAAGAAAATTTCCCTAACAATTGATTTGGGAAATTTGGGAAATTCGGAAATTTACTATTTATTAATAATAAAAAGTATGACATTTTTAATATTTTCACGTAATAAAAGATTTAATATTTTTAGAAAAAATTTCAAAGAATTTTTAAAGAATTTTAAAAATTTTTGCATATATATTATATATTATATTATATATTATATATTTTATATATTATACGATATTATATAGTATAATATGCATTTTATATTATAAATATGCAAATGTAATAATATAATAATGCGCAACAATACAACGCAATGCATTTCAATGTAATGTAATTCTATAATGTAATAATAAAAATATATTTTAATGTCATTGCATTGTTGTAACAAATACTACGGCTATGCATAAACATAGATTATAACTTAACTATAGTATAAATGAAACTAAAGTAAAATTTTAAAAATTGTAATTTTACTAATTTTAGTTAACATATTATGTCATAATGTTAATTTAAATATATTTACATATTCTTTTTAATACATTCTTTAAAAGGACGTTTATTAATAGACATTTAGTGATACATATACATATACATTATAATATATTAATACATATAAAAAGGATGTGAATCAATAAAAAAGTTTTATATTTTAAAAAAATATTTTTTCGTATAATTTTTAGAAAAATAAAAATAAATAAATATATTTTAACGCATTTTTCATCAGTAATTCATCATTCAATTGAATTATATATAAAAGAATCATCAATAATTTATCACAATGATATATCATCGATGAAAATCGTACTCAAAAAATTGATAATAATTCTTTAGCACACTTTTTAATGCTTTTATTGTATATGCATTTAGTATATTTTAAAGGGAAATATGCTATTTTCATGCGCATCATTTTTTATCATTTTTTATGTTTTATATTTTTAGAAAATTATTTTTTAAATAAAATAAAAATCATTTTATTTAATATTGAAATTTATTGGAAAATATATTCAATAAAACTCTATATATTTATGTATAAATAATTTTTTTTAAAAATAATTTTAAAATTCATATTATTTTAGACGTCATTCTTTTCTTAAATGATGTTTAATAATAATTATGAAAATTAACATATTTAATAAATGTAATAATTAAAGAGTTAAATATTTGTTGATATACAATGATGGTCACATATTAAGAGATAATACTGTATATACGACTCTTTTAATGAATGCAATGTTTGTATGTAAAGACGTCATACGATATAAGGAAAGGGCTCTTTTGCTGATCACTGAATTTTGTAACGAATGTATGTGCACATTTAACAGATGCCGGTACTTTCATTGCGTTAACGTATTTCTCAATACACACAATGAATGTAAATGAATGTAATAATGGCGATCATCATGGGTATGTTCACCAAAATAAAGACATTGAATTTAACCGTAATAATAACAATGAACCGAATTTTATGGATATAAATCAATTACCATCATCGCAATCAATCGATTTACAATCATCAGCATCTTTAATACCATCATCATCATCATCAACGATCGTTAACGAACATAATCACAATCATCAGTATATTCAGCATCAGCCACAAATGGCCGAAGTACCGCCACAATTGACGGGAATGCCCGAAATTAGTACCGTTTATAGCTTAATACGGACGTTGTATATCGATGAACCGGCACCGGGAGAATCATCGGGAAAAGAAATGGCATCGAAATGGTTAGAGACGTTACAACAGTCCATTTACGCGTGGAAAATATCAGATGACCTTTTAATGAATAAACAGGATTTAGCGTCATGTTATTTCGCGGCTCAAACATTACGCACGAAAATTCAGCACTCATTTCAGGAATTACCCGAAAACAGTCATCGGTCATTAAAAGACTCAATCATCAATCACTTAATGAATATCCCCGAAAATGTCGTTCAGACTCAGCTGTGCTTAGCCATCACTTACTTAAGTATGACCCTTTCTTTTCTCTCAAAAACTCGAGACATAAGAGACATACACATTCTTTCATTTTATTTTAATTCTATTTTTATCTTTAATTTTAATTAAATATATTTTGAGCCTAACTTTAGGTCAGATCCTTAAATACATATCTTAAATGTGCTGAAAATAGTCTTTAATCAAAATAACCATTAAATGAAGATTGAGATTCATAATTTTTAAGATTCAGAATTTTGAATTTTTTAAAAAAAATTAGATACATTCATATTTAATTTTTTTTTTTTGAATTTCGTTTTGAATTTTTTTAAATTTTATTTTAAACTCATTTTTAACGTCATTTTGACATAAAAACCCGATACTAAAATATTAAATAAAATTATAGTAAAATTATAGTGTTAATTTTTAAGTAAAACATTTTAGAAAAAGCATTAAATGCATTATAATTTTATACGTTAATTTTAAGATATATTAATATATTATTATATAAAAATGTATATGAAAATTGAATTAATAAATTGTAAACATATACAGCGATATTAGTACCGAACTGTGAGAATCCGATTGAGGAATTAGCGGCAAAAGTGTCAAATCCGAGTATTATGGTGGAGATACTGACGTGTTTAGCCGAAGAATTAGAGGGGAATCGCAATATGAATGTGAAGATCGATGTCCATAGGCGAGATTGGCTCAACAATTATTTGAATCAAATATCTGCGAATGTGATGCAACTCTTAAATAAGACTCTTCATGAGGGACGTCACATCCAACAGCAGAATTCACAATTATCGGAGAAATTAATATCGAAAGTGTATCGATGTTTAGGGGCATGGTTAAGTATCGTCAATAAAAGTGATATTAATGTCATTGAACCTATTTTAAGCTCAATTTTTGATTCATTAAAACACCATAACTGTCCTAATATCATACACGATGTGGCCACAGATACAGTGTGTACCGCTGCCATATTATGTGAAGATTATGGTAAATATCAGCAAATGACGCACTATCTCCTGACACAAGTCTATGAATTGGAAGGGGCGTATCATCATTCAGTGGCTTTAGAGGATATGGGAAAATGCGAAAATTACGCCCGAATATTTACGGAATTAGCGGAATCCATCGCTGATCCCTTAATCCTTAATGAGGGCGATCGATGCCGTTTATTGCATTTAATCCTCAATTGTGTGGGTCATTATGACAATGAAGTCGCAGAAATCACCTTTCACTTTTGGTACCGTTTTAGTGAATTGATATTCAAACGTCAATTGACTAACTTTAGTCATGTGTGTATACGATTATTGACCGCACTGAAACGCCACTGTCAATTGGAACCGGACAGTGAAGGACTATTGGACACACGATCGGATATGTACGATTTCCGATGCCGCGTCAAAGACTTAGTTAAAGAGATAATCGCCATCATCGGAGCGAAGAATTATATCGCGGAAATACTAAAATCATTAAAAGAATCAAACAATAGTTGGGATGTGATTGAATCGAATTTATTTATTATCTCATGTATTATCGGGGAAAAGGACGCGTGTGATGATAGCACAATGATCGCGCATTTAATTAATTATATGCTGAATTTTTCGGGTCAAAGCTGTCCCCATATTCAAATGTGCGCCACAAATTGCGCCATATTTAGTGAACTCTCAGAATGGTTTAAAGTGAATGCTTTTAATTTGGATGCGATACTCAATTATCTTTTAATGCTAATTGCGAATGAACAGAAAAGTGAAGAACTTTCATCGATGGCGGCATCATCATTACAGATGATAATCGAATCGTGTGCATCTAAACATTTAATCGGAAATACGAATTTAGTATCGATATTGATACAAATCTGTTGTCAGATCGATTTTATTAAAAATGAAGACGCAGCGAATAATCTTCTCCAATGCTGTTCCGCCATCATTTCCACGGCACAACAGAATCAGGATCAATTAATAGTGCAATTATTAACTCCGCATTTAACTAAATTAAGAGAAATTAATAATACAAAAACGACCGTTAATTCTGCAATTTATTTCGATCGAATCGCGGCCATTTTCAGAAAACTCATTCTGAATGAAGAATCGAAATCATCGACCATTTTGATACCATTGGTCAATGATCAGCTATGGCCATTGGCGAGTATGGCCATGGCACAACACGCCTCAACCAATCCTCAACTCATTGAACGATGCTGTCGATGTCTTCGTTTTGTTATCCGATGTCTTAAGCCATCATGGCTTTTGCAGCCGATAGTTAATCTCATAGTGCCACTCTATCAGCAGTTTCCAAAGCATTCGTCATTCTTATATTTGGGCTCTATTTTAGTCGATGAATTTGCCAATGAACATGATGCTACCATTGTTGCGGGTCTCATCCAAATGCTGAATGTAATATATTTTCATTATTTTAATATATATTTTATTATATATGATTTTTTAACCCTTTTTAGGCCTTTTCATTAACGACATTTCAGCTTTTAACGAATTCTCAAATTCGTCACCATCCTGATACTATCGATGATTTTTTCCGATTATGCACGCGGTAATAATTTAATATTTTTAATATATTTTAATTTATAATTTTTTTCCTCATTATAGATTATTACAAAAGTGTCCGGAAACGTTTTTAAGTAATTCAATGATCGATAATATATTGAATTTAACATTAGCGTCAATTCCATTGGATCATAGAGAAGCGAATTCATCTGTCGTTAGATTTGTCAATGAATTAATTGATATACGATATTCTAAGGATGCGATCGACAAATTAATTCGCGATAAATTTGGTCAGAGACTGATTGAGGCGGTCGTTAATGCGACCCTTTTCCATCTGCCGACATTCTATGTTCCGGACATGACCGACATTTTATGGCTTTTGATATCATGGGATAGAAATGTAACATTTCCATTAACTGAAGAATGACTTTCACGTGATTATGTATAAAATAACGTAAATATAAACACGTGACGGACGTAATTCAGTTCTTTTTCTATTAATATATAAACATAAATATATTTTAACATTATAATTATATAATTTTTAGACGGCACTGCATTGGCTCGGATCAGCGCTAAAATCGGTGCCTCAAAATAATATTAGTATAATGTCAGCGTCTCCCGAACAATTGGAAGAGTTTTATCAGAACGTTATAAAGTATGTTATTTGTAATATCCATTTACTAACATTTTAATTCGATCTTATATCTTGAGATGAATTTAAATAGTTACTGTAATTGCTTTATTAATGCCGAAAATGTTAAAATAATTATACCGCAAAATATAATTGCTTTATTCTCAAGTTATAAGTCCGGCATAAAATACATGATGAACGGATATTGTGAATTATTACTTTTTTTTTATAAATTTAAACATAAATATGTTATTTTTAATTCGAATTTTAAAATTTAGAGCATCGAATCCTAAGACTGTGGCATCATCATTTAGATATTTATCACGTCTCTACCGTTGACCATCGTATGATATATTTTTAACATAAATATTAATTTAATTATTTATTTATGAATTATTAAATTAATTCATTTTATTAATAATAATAATAATTAATAATATTCAATGAAATATGTGAAAAATAACTTATTTATGACCAAAAATACGATATATGATGTTTGATTCAATATTTAATCCGACATTATTATAATCATGTATTTTAAATTACTATTTTTTGTGTATATAAATATATAATATTTAAGTCATATTAATATGTTATATGATGTTTTAGTAAATAAATAACTTTTTTTTTGAAATTTCATTTATACATTTACTTATGTTTCGTACAGTATTTCATATCAAAATTTTATATCATTTATTTTATTTTATTTTATTTGAAAATTAAAAATTATTTTAT
>JAQIXB010000615.1:0-15679 GCA_034697405.1 Mesoplophora pulchra | reverse complement strand
ATTAAATAAAATATAACAAATTTTTGCATTTTATTTTAATATATTAATGTTTAAAGAGAGGGGTCAATGGATATATTTACATTTGCATTTTCTATTCAAATGAATGAGTTATTTTTGACATTTATTTATCATTTTATTAAAACATTCAATTAACATTCAAAAACATTTAAATTAATTTTATAAAAAAATTTAGCTATTGACTGATTTTCATTTATATTTTACTAATAAAAACGTGCTTTATAAATAACATGTGCATATACATTGTATTTCCATAATTATGTTCATGACCCACCCCATTTTATAGTATTATTTGTGTTTTGTATGGAATCAGGTGAGGGACATAATTATAAAAAGTAACTGTAAGTAAAACATTTATGTTAAAAAAAATTAGCACCATTTTTCGATAGATGCCAAAATTAAAAAATTTTTACATTATAAAGTATGTTTTGAGAATTGTAAAAGTGTTGCCAAAATCGAAAAATTGCCATAATCGAGAAACAGCTGTTCCCAAAATCTATAATTATTAACATTATTTAGTATATAAATGGTTTGGTATTTTTAAAATTGTTGCCATAATCAAGAAATTGCCATAATTGAGTGATGCCAAAATCGAGAACAGAGTGTATATAATAAAAAACATATATAATACACTAGTACTAGCATAGGACTGGGAATGTTTACATAATTTAGGTAATATATGTATTACCTTAGAAACACTTTTAAGTTATTCCCTGATTTCCCTTCCCTAAGTGTATACATTACTTTTTAGACATTTTCAGAATAAACCATTTATTTCATGTCATTACTTTCTGATCACCCTGTATATAAAAAATTAAAAGAATATTATAAAATAAAAGTTAATATGATTAATAAATATTAAATTTGAAGTGTTAAATTTAAATAAACTCTGTTTATTTATTATTATTTATTTATTATTAATTCAGTTAATTCCTGAGATGTTTAAAATCACTTTAAAAATATCAGTGATAATCAAATGACTTAAAAGGGATTTTCTGAATGTGATTATTTCAATGATAATGTCATTATGAAGAGTATTTGATGTGTACACATGTGTACGATATGAATGTGGTTCAATACTGATATGGGGTTTTTTCAATTAATTTCATCTGAAGAATTTCTGGAAATTTCCATACTTTTAATAAATTAACATTTTTATTAATTTCATTATTTATACATTTACTTAAGTTACAGTTAAAGTTAAGATAATATATGATTTGTGATACACGTGCATATCTCATGACAATAATTATCATTAATTTAAATTTATTTTGATTTTTTAGATAAAAATATGGTTTCAAAATCGGAGGTAATATTAATTAAATTAATTAATATTAATTAAAAATGCCATTAATTTGTTTAGAACTAAATGGAAACGTAAATATACGAATGATTTGGAACTTTTGGCACAACACTATTATCAATCTCTGGGATTACATTCGGCACGTCCCATATTTGTCGGTGATCGTTTATGGCTCTTTAATTATGCGTCAAATTCCGTATCGGAATTAACATCGATTCACAATCAAATCGGAGATGAAATTAATGACATGAATCACATGAATCTTATGCCATTAGCAAATAATTCAAATATCGAAATATAAATTATTTTTATAATATATTATTTCATTTAAATAAATGATATATAATAAGTTATATAACAAAAAAATTCTATATTATTACTCAATTATAGTTAAATACAAGATTCAGCGGTTAAAATTGTACATAAGTTAAGTAAACGCATTATTTAATTGGTGTATAATTATAGCGTTTGAAACTTGTGTTTAGCTGAATTATTAGCCTTATAATTGTGTTAAAATATATTTAAAATATTATAATACAAATTATTAGTTAAGTGTGTGCACTATCATATTGAAATGGAATAATATAACACAATCATAGATTATAATATATTAATATATTTATTCATTTAATATTCATTAAAATATTTTATGTATCGGTAGACATGGAGCAAAGGAACGCTATGGGATAAAAGAAAAAACGCATGTTTTTTGCTTATCATAGTCCTCCTTTTTTTGATTCCTCTCAATGTATATTATTATAAAAATGAGATCTTAAATTAGTATTTATATAAACTCAGTATTTCTTTATTTTACATATTCTTTTATTTCATTTCACTGTAAATGAGTATTGTGCAAACTCATGTTATAATTGCAGTTTAATACAAACAAAGGTGAGCCTCTAATTTACATTAAAAATTCTTTGCTATACTTTCTTTTATTAATTTTATTAATTAAAATACACTATAAATTTATTGTCATATGCTAGTAATAATGAACTTATTTATCGCATTTACTAGTTTATCGTTTTCACATTAAATAGTACTAAAAATAAGATATTTTAAAACGCATATAGTATTATAGTCATGGAATTGTTTAAACGAACTTTGTTTAAACTTTGCTTTTTCCTAAAGTGAAAGTGAAAGTGAAATAAAAGGAATAAATAAAATTATTACATTTTTTACTAAATTATTATTATTAATTTTGTAAAATATGTAATTATAAAATGTGTAGAATTTGTTATTAAATGCCAAAATTTAAGTATGTATTTTTACAAAATTAATAGACGTTAAATATTAATTTTGAATTTATTATTAAATTAATAATTTAATTTAAATTTTACGATAATTTATTTATTTTATTTTTTAAAAATTTTATCATTAATATCGAAGAAATAAATATTTAGCGAAAATTAATGATAATTATTTATTTAATTTATTTTAATGATAATGATAATGATAATGATATTTATTTTATTATTTAAATTTGGACATTGACTTATTTGTAATATGATTTTTATATAAATATTCAGTATCTTTGTTTAATGTATAAATACTATTAAATTCTTATGAATTAAATTAAAGATAAACGTATATGTATGTTATGAAATACATTAAACGGTTTCAGTTTTTATCATTATAAATTCTCATGAAACATTACAAAATCATTACATAATTTTTTGTCATTAAAATACGCTTAAATATTGAATTTTATTATTAAAATTCAATATTTAATATAAATTTTATTTATATTTAAAAAAACTAAAAAATACTTTCATTATACATAACGCACTATTTATTAGCGATAAATTACTGAATTGGATTATGTTATTGTTATGTGTATTATACAATACTTTTGATTATGTACTTTTTATTGAATATATTGTAACGTTCTAAAATATCGCTTATATTTAGTCTGTTGAGGGTAAAATTTCAAAAAAACATAAAATATATAAACTAATAGTATAGTATATTAAAATTAAAGGTGACTTTCGTGTAAAGTGTACAGATGTCAACAAAAAGAGAAATATCGATCATGGTGTTAATTTATTTTTCAATGTAAAGCTATCATCACGTGCACTTCGATGCGTTCACATAAAATTGTAAAATTTACTCAAAATTTTGACGCTTTTGTGTCGTCATATTATGGTCAATTTATAGTTCAAAAGGATGATGCCTTTACATTTAGGTCAAAAGAGGTCAAAAGCATGATTGGCTATAACTTAGGCCAAAATGAATTACATATTTAAACTGAGCACATCGTGTTTAATGAAATTGCATTGCAATTATTTCGGTATCTTTTATGGGCCATTTCATGGCATCATCCTTTGCGGCTTCAAATTTAGTATTAGTATTAGTACCGTATAAATGCAGTTTGATATTTACGTCCATAGTTTTTATACATTTTAAAATACATTGTAAATGCCATGTCTAAAGAGATCCAATACTTTGTGAGATATTTACGCCTAAAATTAGGACAACATTTAGATGACCCTGTAATTGTATATGTAATTCTGTTGTATTTTTATACATAATTTCATTGAAATCATTAAATTAAAATTATTGATTTGTTTTATCATTAAATTAATAATTAAAAATTGTTTACAATGAATAAATGAGAAAAACAATTATATAATATTTGAATATGTTTATTCGATATTTTTATAATTAAAATGAAAGAATTATTTATTAAAAAAAATGTTTTTCATTTAAATGTGAAAATAATGTCATAATGAAAGGCAATACATGTGTATAATACACTGAATGAGGTTAATGCCGCACGTGTCTGTAGAGGCGTCGGAACCTCAGGCTTTTGAATGAAGATGCTTATATCATTCATTATATCATTACATCCGATGAAAAATAAACATATTTATTTCAAAATTTATTTTTGAGATTTGTAAATATGTCTAAAGATTAGAATTAAGTTTTATCGTAAATATACAGATGATTTTTCACTAAACATAAACACTTAAAGTTTTCCATAACTTTTTACACATAAACAAAGCGTATGTCTATAAATAATACGGAAGTGAATCGATCGCTTTCCACTTTCATCCGCTTTAAAGCGGTTTATTTCATAATGTTACTAATTGTTACTATGCCCATCATCATTGTTACATTCTGTTATTTATTACATAATTCTAATCTTTATCATCATCAAAAGCGATTATAATCGTTAATTCCCAATCGATAATTCGAAAAATGTAATTCTCATTTTAGGGAAATTCACTGATAAGTGTCAAATAACAGCAGTGAATCACTATTGAATAGTGAATATGCCTCAATCAGCTTATACCAGTACCATGCGCCAAAGTACATAGTGCATAGTACACGATAGAGTTATATTTATCCATCACCATCCAAAACCACCTCAGTCCGGATCTAACTCATCATGTATCACGTGCGCGTGTGTCGAGTCTTTTATTGGTCCTTTATTCATCACTTTTTGCATTAAAAGGCATTTAAAGTGCAGACAGCGCGACGCTCATTCACTATACCTCACCATTCACTATACCATAGTATACCATTCACTATACGACAATGGAACTCTCAATGAAGTACATCACCACCTTTGCACTCTTTTTTTGTTATTTTGTATATGTGAGTAATTAATTAAACTGTGATTATATTATTATTTAAAATATTTCTTTAATTTTAAGGGTGTGAATTTCTATATCGTCGGACCGACACTCATTGAACTCTCTTCACTTTTCCATACATCAATAGAAAGAATATGTTTCATTTATACGATGCGATCGTCGGGATATACCATCGGATCCTTAAGTATGTCTCAGAATACGATCATTACGAATCACACACTTTTCTAACTTAAAAGTGATTAATTTGTTTTTATTTTCAACTAAAGGTGGATTTTTATTCAAATATATAAATCGTCAATTAATGTTCATATTTTTTGTCGGAATCATGGGAATCACTCTCAGTGAGTATTTTATTATTTTTAAGTTAAAGTGTCACATTCTTAGTTTTTCTTTAGTTTCACATGATTCTCAATCATGTTTTTGTATACTTTTTATAAACTATTTCTATATTTAATAGTTATGTATAACTCTATTAGATATATGATAAGACTTTTTTGTTTCTAATTTTAAACACGAATCTCACCATTATTATAATGAAATATCGTATTTTTAGTTATGTTTCCATTTTGTTCATCATTAAATGAATTATTCGGTGTTTCGGCATTAAATGGATTCGCAATTGGGTCGTTTGATACCGCTATTAATGTATGGATGTTAGAAATTTGGGGTGAAGAAAGTGGACCCTTTATGCAGGCATTGCATTTTACCTATGGTTTAGGCTCTTTTGTCGCTCCTCTCATATGCGAACCCTTTTTATCGACACAATCATTAAATCATACGCATAATTCTAATGAAACTGAAGCTGTTCCTTTGGCCGATCTCATTTACGTGCCTTATTCCTTCGCGGGTGTCATCACCATTATCAGTGCACTCTTTGTGTTAATACTTTTCTTTTACAAAAAGTATGAAGTCTCAGAAAAAAGTCAATATGCAAAAGTCATTGTCGATAAAAGTAAGTTAATGATACCATTTTTAATGCATATAATGTATAAAACATATAAACATATAGAATATTACAACGTATATATACATAGAATAAGTTTTATAAATTCAAAAGAAAATACAGGCATACGCATATATGAATATGATATTATAATCGTTATTATAGTATGTTAGTATTAACTGATAGTTTATGTTAGTTACCATAACTAGTAGAATAACTAGTATTATATAATTCTTGTGAAATAACTTTCAATTTTTGTGTGTCACACAAATCCACTTTAAAGGTTAAATATGCGTATATGTGTTCGTATTCAATGCGCATATATCATGACCTAAAAATAGTGACATACATTCTAATGGTGTGATATTTAACAGAAACTACGCGATGGACAGTTCTTTGGATGGTATTTTTGGGATCATTATATTTAACATTTTTCGTGGGAATGGAACAGATGCATCTTCAATTTTTGCCGACATATGCAGTAAATTCAGAACTAAATTTATCGCCATCAGAGGCTGCTTTATTATCATCCGCGACGGCCGCAGCCTTTACTGTCGGACGCGGCGTTTCAATACCTTTGGCAATAAAATTGCGTCCGCAGACAATTTTATATGCAAATCATTTAATGATGCTAGTAGGCACACTAGTACTCTTTATAAGTAATAATTACACTTTAATGTATGTCGGGAATATCATATTAGGGGCAGGATTTTCGTCAGTTTATGCATCGATATATGCATATTTAGAGAATCACATAACAGTAACAAACAGAGTGGGGTCTGTGTTCGTTTTCGCGGGCGGATTAACTGCGGCATTATCACCATCATTAGTCGGTCATTACATTGAAGAAAACCCCATGATACTTATATGGTTCGATTTATCATGTGTATTCGTGTGTTTTGTAATATTCCTTATGATTCACATCACCACACTCTTTAAGAAAAGTTAATTAATGTTTAAAAATATTGTACATAATTTCGGAAGAATCTCATGTATTAGAATATTAAAAAATATTACCATGTAATAGTGCCATAATATTTACCGATTTATTGGTTCGTGTAAACGATCAGTTTTTCAATATTTTATTATGAAATATATTATTTTGAAATTAAACTATATACTGATTTAATTGACATTTAACAAAAGTATTACAATGTTTTGAAAACATTGAAAGAATGCAGCTCTTCAAAGATGACATATAAAAAGAGGTAATTTTTTAAAAAAAAAAAAAATTCTAATTTAAAATGCTATTTTTAGCTTTTTTAGTTCTGAGTCATTTAAACGTCATCATGATATTGATGTTCGCGCATTATCAGAGACTATCGTGATACTGCTCAATGTCCACAGCTATTTCAATATGGATATTTATTGAAAGTGATGATTTTGGTACAAATTAAACGTCGATTATTAACGATTACGTTTTTTACATATCATGTAATTTATTTTTTTAAATCATTTGAAAAATTAATTTTAAAAATATCACAGGATATTTGATAATACTTTTATAATATTCAATCATTGTACATATGGCGAATGACACTGACGCACTAATGTCAAAAGAGTGAACACAACGAACTCATATGCTGCTCATTATATAATGCATTCCAAACAATTGTTATAAATGTTAGTTTTTTGTAAATAATTTTCATTATAAAATAAAATATTTTTTATATTTTTAATTTAAATATTTATCAATGTCTAAATATAGAATAAATGAATTATCTCTTTCTCCATGTGTACTTTCTTCGTGCTCCCTCCTGACCGTACTTCTTACGTTCGCGATGACGAACATCCTGAGTTAAAAGTCCGGCTAAATAATGATCGTAATCATTATTTATTTTAACTTAAATTTAGTTAATATTAAGGAATGATTACCGATTCTCATTTTTTCGACAGTATCAATATCAACAAAACTTCGTAATGCCATTGATAAGGCATATCTGATAGCACCGGACTGTGCCGATGTTCCCAAAGGTCGTAAATAATGAGTATCAAAACGTCGAT
This sequence comes from Mesoplophora pulchra, assembly GCA_034697405.1. Taxonomy (NCBI): domain Eukaryota; kingdom Metazoa; phylum Arthropoda; class Arachnida; order Sarcoptiformes; family Mesoplophoridae; genus Mesoplophora; species Mesoplophora pulchra. Next base: position 7,812 of record JAQIXB010000615.1, on the reverse strand, counting down.
TATAATTTTTCCAATATACGTTCGGATTTTCCTCATGCTGTGGTTTAGTCTCTTCCTCATGTACAGTTTTACATTCGATATCGACTTTCATTAGTAAATCGCAAAATTTTAAAGGTGACATTATCTGTTCTCTAAAATGGACATATTTTTAAGTATATTTTTAAAATGATGAATAAATACCGGTCCTGAATAAACTCAAAATATGAAATATCCTTTCCGTTAATTGAGGTTTTTCCCGATCCATTGCCCCATACTGTTACATATGCGATACAATATTTTCTCATCCCTAAAAACAGATTTAATCATTATATTTTGAATCGCATTAAAATGGCATTATATATGCCTTTAGCGACTGCAAAAGGACGGCCGTTTTCATCATAATTAAGGGGTGGAATTTCCATTTGTGCTTTGACTTCGATAATCTCTTTTCTGAATTTCATTATAAAATCCTCCGCACGTTTTGATTGAGGATGTGCCGCTAATCGATTCAGACTCTCAATTAAATGCTCATATTTTTGTTCATTAAATCTCTCGATTAATATCTCTTTTATTTCTTTGTAACTTAACCATTGTGAACCCGATAAATCTCTGAAATTAATTAAAATCACATTTTTTAATATATAAAAATGTATCATTACATGTAATTAGTTTCGTATATTCCTTTTGCTAAAAGACGGTCTTCGAAAAGATTTAATTCATCGATTAATTGTGTTATATTATAAGTGATTTCATATAAATTGGGTTTTGCGGTGTAAAACAGGAAATGGAAAGGGCGTCCGTCACTTGAAAATTCAGCGTCTTTAACATTCGGATACAGCTCTTGCGGCGGTCGCATCATCGGACGCGACCGTTTACTAAAGAGTCCCGATGGCATCAGATATTCAATCGCGGCCTAAATATTCACATTAAAAGAGTAAATACCATACGATTTGGTATATACACGCAGAGGCGCTGTGCTTTTTATATACAAAATCGTACAGTATATGAATGTGATAAAACTTATTATTAAAGTATCAAACGAATTATGTATATTTAAATGAAATAAAAGCATTAACGTTATAAGATACACATGTTTCTTTAAATGTATCATTTTTTATATAAAATTAAAATATACGCACATTAATATCATTTTGAGTCATAAATTCCACACCCATGATATTTTGCAAATGTCTCTTTCCGCTTTCGAATTCTTCGTTTTGCCTCTCCATAAACTCATTGTGTTCTTTGGCTTTTTTTAAATATGCGGTCATCGCTTTTGAAATGCCATCATAACGTGTCTTTTGAGTTTCGTCCTTTAGTATCGGATTGAAACCGACTCTCGGATCGTTCATTCGCTTCGGATATGATAAATACATTTTCGCATAATGCTTTAATTGTTCATAATCCGATGTATAATATGATGAAAAATGTTTCTCTGAATGTGTAAAATCACTTTTAATAAAACGCATTAATAATTTTTTATTCATTTTCAATTTATTTATTATTATATTTTAATTTTAATAAAATTATTAAATATAAACAAATAATTCACATGTGAGTGTTTCATACATAAATAATGTCATCTTAAATTTTGTAAATAAAATTATTATTAAACATTTTATATTAAATAATTTCATTTTTAACATACAATTATTTTGATTAATTTTAATATATGTATTTTTACGTTAAAATAAATTAATGATTTAATTTTTAATTTTTTAAAATGATTTTTTTGTGAATTCATTCTCATGTTTCATATTCATAATCGTAATTTATTTTAAAAATTTAATTAATCGCATCCAATCATAGGTGACAAAGAATGTGACGTAATCACATATCAAAATACAGACGATATTTTAAAACAAAAGTTTTGTGTAAAACTTTCTCATGAATTTTAGAAAATCATTTTTAAGAATAATTTTCTAAAAATAATAATAATAATATTTAATTATAAATATTTATTTTAAATATAAATAAATATCATACGAAAATGGCACAAAAATCAAAAGCAAAAGATGTGTCTGATGATGAAAATGATGATGTAATCATACATTTGTATTTATTTTATATTTTTTATTCATTTTTATTCATTTATGATTACAAAAAATATAATTAAAAATAAAACATTAAAATGTGTGATATTTCAGGAGCCATTTCAGGATGTGGATGCACTTCAGGATCATGGAATTGTAAATTTTTAATTAAAAATAAAAATTTATAAAAATTACAGTAAAATACAATGATGAATACATATGAATACATATTCATTATCAGTATATTTACAGTCTTTTAATAAACGCATTTCTCTATTCACATACAAAAAGACAATCATCATCATTGTATTATTCTGTAATAATGTAATATAAAATTAATCATTAAAATTTTTGCGTTCAGAATGTGGCGGACATTAAAAAGCTAAAAGCGGCGGGAATATGCACCGTAAAAGGCATATTCATGATCACACGAAAAAAAATGGGAAATATTAAAGTATATTAAAGTATTATATTATTAAATTTAATGATAAAATTAAATGTGAATGCATAGGGTTTGAGTGAAGCAAAAGTCGAAAAAATCAAAGATGCGGCGTCAAAGATATGCGATGATACCGGATTCAAAACGGCTCTGCGCGTATCTGAGGATCGTAAACAAATATTTCACGTCAGTACGGGATCCGAACGCTTAAAGTACACATTCACCTCTTTTACGCTCTTTTACCACACTTTTTACCTCACTTTTTACCTCACTTTTTACCTCACTTTTTACCTCACTTTTTACACCGCACTTATAATTATAGTTAACTCTCAATTTGCGTATTCAGAATAGAGATGGACAGTTCCTAAATGAGAAAATTCCCATATTTTCCATATTTCCCAAATTCTATGTTTCCCGAAACTCATTTCATATTTAATTTGAAAAATGAGCAAAGAATTGCAAAGAGAAAATGACATTATACCCATTCACACCCTATGATAAGATTGAACCTAAAAAGTGGGGTAAAATGGTATTTTATTTCTAAAAAATATTAAAATTTTGAATTTTTCATAATGTAAAATGATCAGTGAATTAATGGGCGGCGGAATCGAGAGTATGTCCATAACTGAGGCTTTCGGTGAATTTAGGACCGGAAAAACACAACTCTCACATACATTATGCAGTAATTTATTAGTTTATATTAGAGTCAATCACTCATGTCGTAGAGACAACATTCATATGAATTCGTTTATTACGAAATAAAGTAACGCTTTAAGGTAAACGACGATTTATCGAATTTAAACATAATCTGTCTCTACGATCTGTGTGATTAACTGTAATAATAAATATATAACGCAATTAATTGGATAATAGTCACGTGTCAAATTCCCGCGGATAATTACAGCGGAGGAAAGGCCATGTTTATAGACACAGAAAACACATTTCGTCCGCAAAGACTTAAGTATAATTTCAGTGATTTTTATTAAATATCATTTTAGTTAATCATAGACATATAATTATTATGTTAATATTTATGTGATGATTAATAAATGATTTTAAAGACAAATCGCATCGCGTTTTAATATGGATGAAGAAACGGCACTCGAAAATGTACTAATGGTACGTGCATATACGAGTGAACATCAGTATGATATCTTAGGTATGAAATAACAGCGTTTTTAATAATTCGAAAAAATGTTCTCATTTTTGAATAAATTAATTTTTATATTACATTCACGAACAAAAAGTTACATTTACAATCGGAGTGTCAAATTTTAAGCAAAATTTTCTTGAAAATAGTCCACAATAGTACCGTGAACTATGCTTTATAAGCCGCAGTGTATAAGCAATGTATATCTAAACTTAGTCCCCTCCACGTGAGTTGTTTGTAACATTCGTTAGGTTAACATAAGCACATGCGGGCTCTAAGTTTAGAGATTCCAAATGTACCAAAAGAAAGCAAAAGTGTCTATTTCTGAACAAAAATGGCATTTTTTAAATCTTAAATGCGTTATTACATTTAATATGTTGAAATAATCTTAAAATGATTTAGTTTTAAATTTAATTTTTTTATATTTTAAAAAAATTCATAATTTTTCTTTATTTTCTCTTTTGTTTTTTGAGAAAAAAGCATTTTAATAAAAAATGAAATTATTTTTTGTTTAAAATTGGTCATGTTATTTATAGATATGGACACATATTTTGTTATTTTTGTGATATTTCTAAAAATAAAAAATATTTTGACACTCTAATTTTATAAAAGTATAGTGATATTTAAAATATTAAATAATTAATTATAAATGTTATTGAATCATGTGTAAGATGCTGTCGCAGCGAAATTCCATGATGAAAGAGGCATTTTTAAACTGTTAATTGTCGATTCGGTAATGGCATTGTTTCGTGTCGATTATTCGGGCCGCGGAGAGCTGTCGGAGCGTCAACAAAAACTGGCTCAGGTCATGTCCAAATTACAAAAGATTAGTGAAGAGTATAATGTCGCAGTTTTCATCACCAATCAAATGACCGCAGATCCCGGTATTAATGTTAATTTTACACATATTTACATTTAACACTTTAATATTTGACTTAAGGTGCGACGATGTCATTTGCGGCTGACCCTAAAAAGCCCATCGGTGGTCATGTTCTCGCGCACGCGTCCACAACACGATTGTACCTTAAGAAAGGTAAAGCCGAATTGCGTTATGCCAAAATCTATGACTCTCCCGATCGTCCCGAAGAGGAAGCGATGTATGCGATTACAGAGGGGGGAATCGCCGATGCTAAAGAATGTTAACTTTTTATACTTAACACTTATACTTAACACTTATACTTAACACTTATAACATTCAGAGTTTTCTTTTATGACATTATAATCTTTTTAATAATTCATTAAAAATTCATTATAATTTAATTGTAAAATAAATATCATATAATTAATATCTCATAAATATTTCACACGTTTTATATTTATAAACATTTATTTTATTCGTTTAATATTTTATTTAATGATAATATAAATTTTAGAGATTTTAAAATTCAAAAATATTTTATTATTTCATTTAATAATATTTTTAACAAAAATTTCATTAAAAATTTTATGACATTTTTAAATATGAAAAAAATACGATTAAAATATTTAAAAAATACGATGCTCATTATTTCGAAGTCTTTTCCTTTGCATGTGAATCGCTTTCTTTGTCCTTTGATTTGCATGTGCATTTGCAATTTGCACATTCACACGTTCCTCCGGAAGAACATTTACATTCATTACCGCACGCGCATCCGCATTTAGCCGCAGATTTACCGCTATCGCCTTTTGTATCCATACTCTGTTTTGTATCGGACATAATTATAAATTCGTGAAATTAATAATTCGTTTAATAATAAAATTATTAAAATTAATTATAAATTAATTAATAATTAATATATAATTTATAAAAAACTTTAATTTCGCATTAAATAATTAACATTTTTCATCATTTATTCAGCATTTATATATGAATGTTAATGAAGTGACGTGTGAAAATGGTATGGTAAAATGATACACTTTTAAATGAGGAAATGAGTAATTAATATAATATCATTTACATTTTTTAGTTTTAATGACGCCCTTTTTAACGACAAAATTATTATAAAAAAATGTTTCGAAACATTTAATATGTTATATTTCAATGGCGTCATTATTAAATATAACATTCAATTTATAAAAATTCATTTTTTATGTTTATTTTAAAGAAAAAATATATATTTATCAATTTATTCATAAATAAAACGGTTCATTCCTAAAGTTTTGCATTTTTTGTTTTTTTTGAACATTTTTCATACAAAAATCAAAAGGCCAATAAAAAGCAAAAAAAAGGCATATTTAAAAAAATTAAAAACAAAAACTGTTTTTATATGTAAAGCCGTTGTAACCCGTGATTTTTGTCGGAACATTTTTGAAGATATCAGCAAAAGAAAGAAAAAGTTCCATACGCATATATCGTTAGGCAAATGATTTGGCCATTAGAGGGGTCAAATAATTTTTGGATCGATACAAAACATTATTTAATAAAAACATTATTTTTAATATCTTTTACAGTAAAAGTTGAATTTAATACCATTCGTGTATTTTAATACGAATATGATATATGCATGCTCACGTTTAAAGCATTGGGTCTATTTAAATGTAAACATTAATAATGAAAGTTTAATATACTTTAAAACACATGTTTACATTTAAATTATTTAACGTAATAAATGTACACATCGCATATCCGGTACATTCATTATCTACAATACACTTCTTGCATTAATTTCAATTTTTACTGTATGTGCATAATGAGTAGAGTGTCAAATTTTAAGCAGATTTTTTTTTTGGTAAAAAAAGCACCTGAACATGCCAAAAAAGCAATTTTCCTAAAAAACGTGTTTTTTGCTTTTTTTCAAAAAAATATTTATTTAATGATATAAATGCATTATTTAAGTATATAAATATAAAAATATTCATATATTTAGCAATTAAATAAAAAAAATAATTATTAAATAGTTTATTCATTACAATTACATAATAAATACATTTTTAATTTTTTTTTTAAAATTTTCAAATATTTTCCTATAAAAATGTACAATTTTTGTCATAATAATAAATAAAAAATATAAAAAAAGCAAATTTTATATATTAAACCATAAAAAAATGGACAAAAAAAGCAGAAAAAAGCACTTTAGTCAAAAAAAAGCAATAAAAAACATTTTGGTTTAAAAAAAGCAAAAAAAACTTTTATTATGCTTTAATCGGTCATGTATTTTATAGATATGCACACATATCTACGCATTTTTAAGATATTTCTAAAAAAATAAAAAAAGCAAAAAAACAGTTTTTGATACTCTAATAATGAGACGTTTTGAAGGTCCTGAGCTTATTTCTGATAAAAGCCGTAATTCCCTTAATATAAATTAACAGGTGATGGGAAATCTCAAAAAAGAACTCATAAATTAATAATGTGATATAATAATTTATTATTTATATTTTTAATTTAAAATTATCATTATGTTAATAATAACATGTTTTTATATATTTACATTTAAATATCATATTAATGTTTTTTTGTAAATTGGAAATGTAAATATTTATAAAATTAAAAGAATTTTTATTTTTAAATAAATATATTTATTTATAATATAAATAATATAAATTTAAAAAATATTATGAGATCAATGCCATGGTTTATCATTAATTTAAATGTTTATTTAATATTTTAAATTATATAAAACAGAATTTCCTATGCGTACACAGTATTGCAATAATGAATCCAATAGGCTCAGAATCGCCGGCCTGTGCCTGCTGAGCCTAAACTCAAATTTAATTAATCTGAGCCTGAGCCTGAGCTTCAAATACTATATTTTCATTTTATTATTTCATATCCTATTTAAGGGCATATTTGAGATAATTACAATTTTATAGTGTAAAGCTATGTTCTCACAAACCAAAGCTTAGCAAAATTTATAGTGCTACACGCCAGTATCACCCTGTAACGCAGGATGTTGTACCTGTTTGTAACATGACAGTAGCAATGTAAACGGTTGGAATCGTCACTTTACGGGCACATGACGTAAAGTGACTGGTAAATGAATCGCACATATAAAGTATCTTTTATTAGAGTATTACTGTGCTAGTATTAATTATTTATTTTACAATAGACAATTTAGATAAGTGTACCTGCCATTAGTGATAGCACTCAGAGGGAATTTTGGAAAATTTGGGAAGCTTATTCCGGGATTTTATTTTTATTTTCCCTCAAAGTGCCATCACTACCCACACATAGAGTCTTAAGAGGGGATTCCGGGAAAGTTGGGAAGCTTCCCAATTGGGAATTTCTGGGA
>JAQIXB010000614.1:0-15682 GCA_034697405.1 Mesoplophora pulchra | reverse complement strand
AGGAATTAATTTCAACGGAACGGGACTGTTTTGGTACGCCTGACTTAAGATTTCGTGTCCTTTGCTAGTTGCCTGATTGTATTCGGCTAAAGTAGCAGCCATTTGTTGATTGGGGCTACTACTAGTAGTAGTTGAATTACTTCCACTAACTAATGGTGGCGTAATATTTTGAGGCATCACAAAAGTAGTTTCATTGACATTACAGGGTTCGGGTTTAGGGACAATCGTTGGTATGGACCCATAATCGGGTGTGTTCGGTGTATACGTCGTCCATTGGTACTTTGCCTGTTGCGGTGCATTTTGACGCGAAAAGAGATCATCGCCATGATTAGGCTGTGGCAATAAACCCGATGATTGTGTCGGATAAATCGGTTGTCTCATGGTAAAAGAGTCCCCGAACTGAGCCCCGAACAAAGAGTCGGCCGTGGAAAAAGCGACATCTGAATGCTGAGGGTCCACGTATTCATTCGAAGCTGAAATTAGATCTGATGATTGAGGCACGTGATGGTATTGTGATGATTGTGATAACTGATGATGGGATGCGATTGGAGATGCATGTACCTGTTGCTGTTGATTATTGCCCATTATATTCAGTAATGGCGTGTAAATGGACGTTTTCTCTGAATAGATCCATGTCTGTGCTGAGCCTGAATTGGCATTAGCAGCGGATGGTGATGGCGATGCTGTCCTATAGTTAAAGGTGCCATTAGCCGGTGGTTGATTGGGAGAGGGGTACATTGTCCAATCGGTCTTTTCCTGGACAGGAATGGTCACATCGGTGGGTATATAACAGCAATACATTAGAGGCTAAAGTTCACAGGTGTACACATACGTCGTATACACACATCACATATATACACATGCGGCATGCATTTAATGACGAATCACACATTCAAAAACTAAAACTAAAAGTTTTTAGCATCAAAATTTCGACCCAAAAATTGAGTCAAAACGATGATCACAATGTACTAACTCAATATCGATATATACTAAATCCGTGGGGAGATGAAATTAAACATTTAATTCACAAAAAATGGACAGATGTGTGGTGGCATAATGGTGTAGTTTAATGGTGTGCGCTGATACTTGAGAAAGAGTCTTAGTTATTGCTTAGAGGTAAGTATAACTCCCACGTTATAAGAGAGAGAAAAAGAGAGATGCATGAATTAGAAGAGAGAGAGAAAGAGAGAGAATAGCGAACTAGTGAATATAGTGAAGAAGGCGCTTTTGCAACATGTAACTCCTACGCTATTGGAATGGCACCTTTACATTTTCTAGTGCTAGAATACTAGTATATATGGAGCAGCAGCATTGAATCATTCCTCATGAATCGAATTCATTTTAATTCTTAGACTTATTTCTTTAGTATCCACAGTCAATGGCAATAGAGCATCGGATTTAAGTCAAAAGCATTTATATATATATATAAATATATATATTCCATATATATTAAACTAGTATATAACTAGTATTTTTTACTCAAAAATAATGTTTCATTTCTGTCCGTCGATAAAAGCATTCGTATACTGTCTCTTTTCTAACTCTTTCTAGAAATGTGTGGTAATACTAATACTAATACTATTACTAATACTATTACTATTACTATTAACTATTATATGATATAAAACTATTATCATTTTGGTGTGGTGCTTTATTACTTATACCATAGTGTTCACTTTTTTATTAATATATTCATTATATTCATTTGTGTCAAATAAATGTAACTGTGTCTTTCTATTATCAAAAACGAACTCAATTATTGTATTATATGGACAATGATCATATGAAAAATATTCAATTTTAATAGAACTTTTACTGTTTATTAAATAGTAAATTAAATAGTTAATTTAATAGTAAATTTAATAGTAAATTTCCTAATTTGTAATCATTTGTAATAATTTCCACTCATTTTTTAAAATGAAACTTTATTATCATTGTTATAATATTAATTATATTATATAATATACATATATTTTATATTACTATTATACACATTACTAGTATTTTACATAAATTTAAACTGTGATGATTCACGGGCACACCCGTGACCGAGAATTAGATTCAGAATCCGTTCATCACGTCCCACGTCCGGCGATAGCATTGGACATTACTAACAAAGGGATCACTCTCTTTTTCGATACCATTATATTATTCAATTATATTATCATATAATCATAATCATAATAATTAAATATATTTAATATTTTTATAAAATTTATTAAATAATTTTACGATAAAACGCCTTTTGACCGGAATAATGTCATGAAATACTTATTCATGACCAATGACCAATCGAATAATACTCTTTAATGTCCTCAGAACGGTGGAAACATAATCCCAATGAAAGTGACTTCCAAAATGAGAATATATTTACATTTACAGGTGAGTCCCGTGAGAGCGCCACTTTTTTATATTCATATACTAGCGATACACTAGCAATATACTAACAATATACTCCTTAATATACTCCTTAAAATACTCCTTATTTCACTCATATGTTACTTATATTTGCATGATACTATTACTTATACTTTTACTTATATTTATACTTATATTATATTATCTCTTATGTGTTATAACTTTATGCATATATATTTGAATAAATGTGCATTACAATTTCACGTCATTCATAATAATTACTCATGATATGTTTATAGATTATCAGCATTTTAAACATATTTTTTAAAAATATATTATTAATAATATAATAATAATTATTTTAAAATTTTTAAAACTTTTATTGAACTTTTAATGAATATTATAAATTAATATAAATAAAAATACATATTAATATTTTTAAAAATGCTTAAAACAAAAATAAATATTAACATGTGTTAAATATCACATGAATATTCAATATTAAAGTATTTCTTAAAAAAAGCATAATAATTATAAATGAATTTATTTTTTATTTCAAAAAATTAATTATCATATTTTTATAATTTTCAATATTTATATATGTATAAAAAGTAATAAAAAATGAATAAAATTCGTAATGAGCGTTTATTGGGAATAAAATATCACATCTTTTGTCATATGTAAAAATGATGATTAAATAATTTAAAAGCAAAAAGGGTCTTAACTCAAAAACTAAAAAGAAAATTTAAAACTTAAATGTGTATATATTTAACGTGAAAAGAGATACTTTAAAAGTTCCTATTTCTTAATGCAAATGATGCTGATGATTCACCGATGATCCATTTCGTTATGTTAGTACCGTGTGTTTCTGTTTTGGCTCTTAACACAGCATGATAAAGGGAGAGATTAAAACAGGTCCTAAGTAACTACCACAGTGCAACCTGTGTTTAGTGTATTTAGCATTAGTATAGAATGAATTTACAGGGTCAGAAAATGCTAGTTTTATTACATAGTGAATGGTGCAACTCAATTGTAACCATTCAAATGGGCACAGGTGTTGAATAAAGTGCCATTTAATTGTATTTTTATTGACATTTCATTCATTTCAATACTCATAATCGATTACTTAACTCTAAACTTTTCCATTAATGAATAAATATGATGAAAAAAGTACGGAATTTATGCATAAATATCGCAAAATATAAGCACGTGGCACATGTGTCTATATGATGATGGTAATAATATTAAAGGCATGGAATTCATTGCATTACTTTAATATAATATTTAAGCTAAAGTAAGATACAGTGAGTTAATAGTGAACATGAAAGTACAGTGAATATCTTTAATATTATGTACATACACTCATTATGCGATTTTTTATATTTCACTCTTATTTTTTAATATGATTTTAAATTTAAATTTTATATTATTGTTTTTTAATAAAAATATGATTTTTATTTTTCCATTAAAATAATATGAATGTAAATTTTAATTATATGTTTACAAAGAATAAATCGAATTACATATAAAAGCATATGATTAATATTTAAGTTTTAAGTTAATTAATTGACTAAAATATTGCATATTTAGAAACCATGAAATAATGGTGAAAATCGCGCAAAGAGCGTATATGTATGTTTTTAATATTTAACATAAAATAATATAATATAAAAGTCTGAAACCATTAATCGCATTGTGAATGGAATGTGCGCATAGCCCTATGATAATGTCTATGATTAACTATAAATTGGCACCGATTCTAATGCTCTCCGAACGATGCACTCTCATCTCAGTTTAGTTTTCTTTTAGTTTCTTTTATCACATTTTAAAATACATTTATTTATTATTAACATTTTATTTCTCAATATATTAATACATATATTTATGTATATTTATATATTATGCTATATTTTAAGCCAAAGCTTAGAACTAACTTAAAACGCAATAAATTTTAAAAATTTAAAAATCTGAGAATATTTTCATTTATATCATAACACTTTTTTAGTATTTTCATATTTTTCTATTTAAAAATGAACATATATCATTAAAAATATCTTTACATATATAATTTGTGCATAAATTATTTCTAATTATTTTTGTGACAATTATTTTGAATGAAATAAATTTTTATTCATTATTTAATTTTCAATTAAAAAACATTTTTAAATTTTTTAAATTTAAAAAATAAATAATAATTTTTATATATAATAATTCTTTAAAAAGCAGTTCTTTAATTTTTATTTGAATTTAAAAATGTAATTTAATATAATTAAATATTTAAATATATTTTTTTTCATAATTATTTTAAATAAAAAAATATAATAAAAATAAAAATGTAAATATAAAATTATAATATTATATTATTTGTCAATGAAAATAATGAACATTAATATTGAGAGAGAATTTTTCACATATGTGTGGGAATAGCGAATTTCTCAAAAATTCATTATTAGTAATTTATCATATTAATTTTATTTATTTATTTATTTATATTTAATTCATTCATAAAAAAGTATCAATGGCATTGGGATATGTAAAAAAAGATAATAAAATAACACACACACACACATACATAAACAAAACACACACTTACATAACATAACACATATACTAAACATTAGCTTTACGAATGAGATAATTCAACATTTACTAGTTACAGATAGTAATAGTGAAATCGGGTGAATGAAATAGAAAAAAATAGTGTATGAATGTCCACCCACAAAATGTGAAAGTGGAATATCAGTGTCAAAAGGATCACAGCTGTTAAAAGGGGGAAAAAGTATCATATGATCATGATGATGGCATTATATAAATATAAATAAATATATATAATTATGTTATGAAAGAAATTAAATTCAAAATTAAAGTAATAAAAGTGAATGAATAAATTGAAAAGTTTCGTATAAAAAAAGAAAAAAAAATAATAAAAATACATAAACATATTAATAATAATAATGTTATTATTCATTAATATACAGAATAACCTTAATTATGTTATTTATTTGATTCTCCATATATAGTTAAAGGGCAGTTTCATCACAATACCATTCGAGAATTTTAATTGATTATTACTATTGCTATAACTATTGCTATTACTATTACTTTTACTATTACTTTTTATGATTATATTTGAAATGCTTTTGTGGGGCAAAGCATAAGGCTGAAGCATATGGGGAAAAGCATAGGCTAAAGGGAGGATTCGCGATTTGAGATTCTCTTCGGCAGAAGTGCCTTTTTAAATAACAATTATATGCAATATATTGGGAGGGGTAATAAAAAATGAGAGAGAATAGCAAACACTAGTATACACTAGTATACACCATTCTTAATGTAAAGCTATTATATTTATATAATAATAATAAAAAAAAGTAAAAGAATACTGTAAATTCATTGTACAGTTTTAAGTTTGAATATGATTAAAATCAACATTCACGTATGGGTATAAATATATAAATATATTACAACATAAGTGTATTGAGATAATATTGAGAGATGAGTGTGTACTATGAAAGTGTACCTATGAAAGTATTCACATTCCGAAGCGAATACGATACCATATCATACAATAGGCACCTGTGTATGAATTCATCGTTTTGATGATAAAATAAAAAAATGAATGTAAAAAATGCATATATACACATACACATACATACGTATGTATCTATGTGTGCATTGAGACTGCGGTAAAACGATTAATGGCGACACTAACATAATGTAGTATATGTGAGAGCAGTAAATGTATATATGAATGTATATATAAATGTATATATGGACGCGTTTAATATAATATGAATGTGTATAAAGTGTATGTGTATATGATGATGGTGTATGTTCGTGTATGAGAGAATGTGTAAATGTAGTGTTAGATGAGTGATGAGCGCGTGTTACGTATTTTGACGTAAAATACGCGAACGGATTACAAATGTGTTGCCATTGGCTGTTCATGTTCCGGCGCACCATATATGGAATTCTGTCGGCGGTGCCCTCATTCATGTCATTCATGAAAACTCAGGCATCGATTATAAGAATCGTCGACGCGAATGTCTGACGTAACATTGAGTTGTAAAGAGTCTCTCTGTGCGGAGGTGCATTCTCTCCGATACTACTATTAACTCACTATTCATTGTATCACTATTTCAGTACGATCATACTCTACGATATACTTACGCTATTCTCTGTCGTGTTTACTATTCTCTTTACCATTCTCTTCACCATTCTCTTCAGTCTCTGTTCTCATTTCATCGAACGTCGAATTTAAGAGAACATATTAATGAAGAATTTCCTTTTCGTGTGTTATAAGTAAAGGAAAAGTAAAGATTTAAAATTAAAGTTTTTCATCATAATTCAATTCATATTTATTATTATCGTGAAATAACTTTAAATTTGAGATAAGAGTGAGAATAATCCATTCTTTTTCTAAAGTTTAAAGTATAAGTAAATCGTAAACGATCTCTTTTTAAAGTTAAATATAAATAAAAAAAATATAAACATCTTCATTCTGATATTTTTCTTTATAAAAAAGTTATTTTTCCCAAAAAATTAATATTTATATTTTTAAAAAAAGTTTCGTTGAAAAGTTTGAACATAAAAGTTTCATTAATCCGATAGATAAATGTAGAAATAAATAAATAAAAAAATAATATAAAAATAATAAAAATAAAAGAATAAAATACTAAAATAGTAAATTTTGTTTCATCACTTTGAGTAAAGACGCGTTTAGTACGGGCGCAGCGCCCGATTCTGAATCATCATTCACATCATCATCATCACAGTTAATTGATTGGACCGAAATATCAAAGACATTGTGTCACACTAACACCAGTGACAGTGACACTATTGTCATATATTCGAATCCAATTTCCAGTCATAGTGAAAATGAACAACAAAATTTAGGGACAATGATTATGGGCGGTTTAGACACACTATCACAGGTCGCATTAAGTGGAGAGCCTCAACATTTTAGCCTCAGTTTTGATACTTATAAACCACCATCGGACTCTGATGAAAGCCGTTCACCGTCACATTCGGGGATTGAATCGATCGGTACGCGACCCGATGAACCGGCCACGGCCGGAGAGCGAACTCCCGGTAGCCCCGGAAGCGCCAACGGTCACGGAGATACTAATAATAGCTTAACTAATGTTGACGACACTCTGAATACACCTGTATCCACTAGCACTGACGTCTCTGCCTTTTTCAGTACTGTCACCTCAATCATACCTGATCCTGTCCCTATCACAGGTAAACATTACGATCATTTTCTCACTTTTTTTTTATTTTTTTATTTTTTTTAATTTTTATTTTAAATGTATGTTAAACTTATATCTCATGTTAAATGGGCTGAGATTTTTTTCAAATATAATATTATATAATTTAATTTATTATATATTTTATTATATTAAAAAAGAGGATAATAATAATTTATTATATTGACTCTAATTTAATGTCGTGTTTTAATTTCATATTTAAGAGGAAATTTAAAGATAAAAATTATTAATAATAATTAATGTTTTATGTTTTAATTTATTAATATATTAATATTAAACACGTGTTTAATGACAATATCTTTTCACATAAACAGAGTATAAATTAAACGTATTCCTATTGTTGTTTACTATTCATTAACTAACAAAAGAAAGTATCCCGATTTTGAACTTTCAAATGACTTAATTTTTAAATTATTAACGTTTTAAATGATAATGATAATGATAAAAGATTTTTTATTTATTTTTTAATTTTAATTTTGAATTTTATTTTTTATTTTATAATAATAATAAAGTATTTAAATGTGAAAAATAATTTTCACGATTATAATACTATGATTTAACGATAATAATCAGATAAAAATGAAAAATGAAAATACGATTTTTTTATAATAAATATATATTACACATATACTAAAGCATTGTAATAGAAAAGTGATGAGAAAAGCACATAATAGTGGATGCTGCACCAATACATATCACAATGTAACGTCAAACATGATGACGTCATAAATGTGCAATAACGACGTCATTGAATAGTTACGTAATCTTTAGTATGTATTCTGTTATTGTATGAGAATATCATTTGAGCATATACTAAAGAAACACATAACTGTTGGAACATTACTAAAGAATGATGCTGAAGTGAACGATCGATAATGTTACTATGATCAAAATATACAGTAATAATAGGAAAAGAAAGCATTATAAAAGCACGTACGAAACTAGTATATGTACGTATATACGAATGTGTATGTATACTAAAAGTAGCACTAACTATTAAGTAGTGAGGCTCAATGAGACAATAATAACACATTCACATCACTTTGACCATTGCGTGACAATGGTTTACCATCGCGTGAAATTACACCCCAATTTATGTATATATGCCTCTTATAGTTATTCCCTCAGAAAAAAGAAAATATATATTATTATATAATATATAATATAAGTATTGTTATTAATGTATACATAAAATACATAATATTATTATAATTGTAATGTGTTTAAACAGTGTTAAAATCCTTTATAAGAGACTATTGAAAAGCAAAAGCATTAGTAACAAACGTTCAATCACTATATTTTATATATGTATATATACACATATTTTTTAATGATTTAAATCAATTATAAGTGAATATAATAAACAAATAAAATGCTAATATTAAACGGCACCATATTTATCATATGATTTTATATAATAAATGATAAATGATATGAGTTTTAAGCGGCATTTTTGATGATTCTCACCCTTTAAACTCAACTGAATTGAGGTGACACATCGTCGCTCATCTTTAAATAGGATTAGATATTTATATTTAATATTAACTAAACATTACTACACATTACTAGTATCGGTAGAATTACGTTACATTTGTTTAATTCTAATATTTATTTTGATAATAAAATTATTAAAATTTACTTTTATTATTTTATTCAATAAAATAATAAAATACCATTATTGTCTATTATCAAATAATATAATTTAATAATTCACCGAAATTTTTTATGAGATTATTATTATTATGTATACAATTATGTGTTCAGTACATCATTATGATACAAATAATACTACTGTTGTAATAGCGCTTAATATTTGTTTAGTATACACGCATATTATTAAAGAATAAAAAAGAATTACGGAATTAAAAATATATACGATTTTTAAAAGAAAAGAGATTAAAATTAATCGCACTCTTTTCAAATAATGTCCATTAATATTATACACGTTTTACTTCACATTCGAAATAAATTACTTTTTTTGGGGGTGTTTTACGTGTTAAGATTATAGTTAACTTTTTATTTATTTTTTATTTTTATATATTATTATTTTTCTTTTTTTTTCTTTGATATTTTCCCATTCTTTACATTAAACCCTATCCTAATCCTATCAATTATCAGCAATAATTTCCGCGCATTCATATATAATATTTATATAATATTTATGCACTTTATCATGAACTAGTAATAGGCTAAAAGTTTGCCGCTGAAATTACGTTATTACTGAGAATATAAATCAAAATTAAAGAATATGAAAAGAGTTATCACAAAAGAAAAGAAAAAAGTGACGATATATATATAATGCATATTATTAAAGGATATATATATATATATATATATATATATATTTCTAATATTTGTAAATACATGACAAAGTGCAATAATAGCATTGTATATTTATATCATATTTGACTTTTGCACTCTGATAATTTATCAATAAATATAATATGCGAAAATATTAATAAAAATAAAAATATAACGAAAATGTAATATAAAATATAAAAAAAATAAATAAAAAAAATTAAATTCAGCATTTGAATCACACATATTTAAATGTGAAAAATATTCTAAATATAAACATATACACCATAGACTCGTACTTTTTAAGATCAAACACTATTAAGCATACTATGCCATGCTATTACATGTGAATAGTGAGATGCTAAAGATGAAGAGGATGATGATGAAAATGCGAAAATGCACATCTGTATTATTATTATTATTATTATTATTATTATTATTATTATGCAACTTTTATGCTCACATTTACTTTTGTAGCTTTTTACACATAATATTGAGCTTTACTGACTATGGGGAGAGAGTACTGAACTTATAGTGTACTATGGTATAGTTTAACGAAAGCTTTTATCGAAGTCATGCATCAGACAAAAGCACGATTTCGATGGCCAAATGTAGAAATACCATCATATTCCATAACAAATTTATTTTCTCTCTTTTCTTTCACTCTCATATCTCTTTCTTTAACAACAACTAGTAACTAGCGCTAGTACTAGCGCTAGCGCTAGCACTAGCACTTGTATTAATTTTAGTATAAAAATTCAACGCAATTTCAATTTAAAGCAATGTTATGTAATATTTGAGGGTGAAAAAAAGAAAAATGTATAATTCTGTGGAAAAAAATAGAAAAATACGAAAATATTACGAAATTACATATAAAAGTACAGTATTGGGATATGTGCATATGCTAAATATACAATTCCATTATGAGATATTTGTAAATTCGGGCGCCGCCTCTGGTACAGTGCATAGTGCTATTATAGCAGTGCTATACATAGCTGTACATAGCTGCTCTTTGATGCCACTTTTATACACATACACCCTAATGTAATGTGAGGTGAACATTATATTATATTTTATCGGAGAAGAAAATTGGCACTGCCCTTTTCTCCATAAGATACTTAAATTATATAAGTAATAGTAATAGTAAAATAAAACCGGTAATAGCATCTTTCACACACAGCTTTTATACATGTTTAATACAGGAATACACTATAATACTAGCATTATGTTAACTATAATATTGCATATTCAACAAATATGATGATTCATAAAAAAGCGTCTGAAAGTGTTTTCCTTTACATTAACATTTGGGAATAGCGTACATTGCGACACTCCCAATAACAAAGGGAATTCCCGTTTTTGATGAATCAACAAACTTTTTGCAGTGTATTCAAAGGGTATTGAAAAGGGAGAGACGCATTTTTAGCATCATTCAATTATAACAGTGAATGAGTAACATCCCGTTTATGACTTAAGAATGTGACTTAAGACATACTAAAGAATGTACGTAACGATTTCTTTTATTTTAAAAATTATTTAAAAAATAAAATTCCATGAATAATACAATCGTTATTTTTTATTCATAAAAAGTATTTCATTATTAATAATCAATTTTCTTAAGAAAATTTACGGTGAATTATATCTTATATGAGAGAAAAGAGTATGTATACTAAAGTATGTAACTATAAAATGAGATTCTATTGTCCATTAAAGAACTGAAAAGACAGCCGCAGATAATAGGATGATGAATCAGTCTGAGCCGTGAAACAATGGCAAAATTTGTTTTGGCAAAAGTATGAATTATAATGTATGTTTATTATACATATATTATAAGCGTATATTTTACATACACTAATATCCACTAACATATCATACACTTAACATGTTACATTGCAATGTATTATATTAGTCATATATTTATATACGATATATGATATCAGTTCTGAGGATAATTATTATACTTTACGCGTCTATTATATAACAGTGCGTGCACAGTGCACACAATAACAATGCATTGTCTTTTATACGGTGTAAGAAAAGCGTGCAAAAGTCTATCATATCAAAACGCATCTCTTTTCAATGTACAGTCGTACCTGAAGATGCTGAGAAAAAAGGTGTGTGTCGGGCGGTTACTATTGAATATATGGAGCGCTTAGTTATTCCTTTTCTGATAACACTTAATACTCACAATTACATTGTATCACAGTATGTACTTTTGTGTGTATACTAAATACATGACTATACCTGTTGAGGAGAAATTTATAATAATCATATAAAAATCTAAAATCACACGTAACATTTGACATGAGTCTGTAGCATTTTAAGAATAAAATATAAATAACAATATGCATGTATACTTTCAAATGCATGATATATTAGTATTATAAATAATATAAAAATGTATACTCATATAATGAGGGGATACATATTAAAATATGGGCATTATAATCACCCCCTTCGGTCACGATTTTCTTTGCATATGAAATACATATTATACCATAGAAATACCATACTCTTCTAATTTCGTTCTTATTATTAGAGTAAAAATGGATAATAATGCAACACTTTGTACACTATGTACTTATTTTAAGTGGAAAAGTATGCATCAAATATACAAATTATATGCACTAGTGCTAGTATATGTATAAAAGGTATTCTCATACTCATATCCGTGCAAAAAAAAGTAACTTAAACTTATTGTTAGTAAAATAGTAATGGGAATAGTATGATGCTTCAAATTAGAAAGAGAAAGATGAAAATCGGGATATTTATGGGGGAATAAAACAGGGATATGACTCAAATGGGATCCGCAATTTTGGCATATGACGAATGAAAGTAATAGTCAAATGTAATAGTCTAAGTCTAAGTAGAGATATACAGTAATAGGAAAGTTTGAAAAAAGCTGTTATCCGTTTGAATGATGAGAGAATATTTTAGAAAAGTGATCCTTTGCTTTTGGCACAGCATTTCTTTTTCGTGTCTTTTTTTTCGTTTTTCTATTCGTATATACTATTCATATGTACTATTTTTTTAATGTAAGTTAATTCTGCGATCCCCAATGAGAACTGAATATCGCTTTTTAATGAATAAATAACTTTAGTCGCATTAATAGGGATGGGCCTTTTTCAATTCTTAAGCAAACCCATAGGTCAACACAATCATATACTTATTCCTGTTCTATACCTGAAACTAGTACTAGTATTGGAACAAATCTGGTTTTATACACATGACTATCTGAGAGAGTTAACAATTGTAGTAAAAAGTTAGAATCGTTTACTTCAGTTAATGTAACAAAAGCATATTAAACATGAATTTCACAATGGTAATTCCATTGTATTTCTCTTTAATCATTATGTAAATATGTATTAAAGTATTGTTTCGTGATTTCTCTTAAATTATGTTATAATTTTCAAAAATTCATATGCAATAATTATACGCATTTATTTGATATCATTAAATAATAATAAATGCCTCAGTGCTGTTCACCGCATAATGACATCTTAAGTCCGACATTAGCTGATCATATATCAGACCATAGTGTTCAATGCAAATGCTTCAATGGTCATAATGATCATAATGATCAATTGTGTTATGATAATAAAGTGAATGACCCAATGACACGACCACAGTCATCGGTGTCCATTCCATCGCCGTATGCATATTCCCATCCGTGTTTATATTCAATTAAAAGTCATAAAAAATATATCAATACATTTAACAGCGGTAAGAATATGATTTTAATTTATTTCACTTATGTTTAAGTAAAGGAATTTTAAATGCAATTAAAAGATTATAATTTCGGTCATCATCATTTATGCAAAAATATTAATATAATAAATAAAAATAAAAGATTTATGACCGTAAATGAGCATATGTTATAAATATTATATAATAATAATATACTTTTAAAAAATGTATATATATGCACATCTCAAATCCGTATGTTTCTGTAATTTATGAGCATTTTTTAAAAAAATGCTTCAAAAATATGCATTAATTTTATTAATGATTTCGATTATGTCATTCTCATGTGGTTTATGCATCCCTAAGTATTTTAAGGATGAAATTATATTTTTAAATTTTCATATTTCAATTATTAAATAATTTTATTTTTATTTTCAATTAATTTCAATATAATTTCTTAAAATTTATATATTTCTAAATATAAATAATATTTCAATGATATTATTTATAAAAATAAATATTGTGAAATATGTAAAAATGCATAAATTTAGCACTTTTATGACTAAAATATAT
This sequence comes from Mesoplophora pulchra, assembly GCA_034697405.1. Classification (NCBI taxonomy): domain Eukaryota; kingdom Metazoa; phylum Arthropoda; class Arachnida; order Sarcoptiformes; family Mesoplophoridae; genus Mesoplophora; species Mesoplophora pulchra. Next base: position 1,502 of record JAQIXB010000614.1, on the reverse strand, counting down.
AAAAATATATAAAAATATTTAAAATTTGAAATTTTTTTTGCGGTTTAACCAAAAATAAAATTATAAAAACGGTGTTTAAAGCCCATTCACCGACACTTTCACACGTTTCTATATTGATATGTATGTATTTTTGGAAAAATGATGCTTTAGAGTCGCAGAGGCACCGTAAAGACGATGCAATAATTATACTTAACACTGTTCTGGTACTAGTACTAGTAATAGTGTGCATAGTGAACAGTGTAAAAGTAAAATACAGCTGAAGTGAGTGCAAAAATATCGCACGGAATATGAATGCCGAACGATGAGAGAGAAATACATTTTAGAAATGTTTTTTAAACGGGTATAGTATCAAAACGCTGTTATAATCCATCACAAACAAAATAGTACATAATGCTAGTAAATGCTAAATGCCAATAGTAAATTTGAATCGAAAAAAATAGTCACATTTTCACATGCAAAAGTCATATTTTCTTATGCATTACATATTATATGTAATATATTCGCTCATTTATGTACATATATATAATGCTAAAGTTTTAAGTAAAAGCGTTATATGTTTAAATGATGAGTGAAATATGCTCAAAAAATGCATTGAAAATAATTACATGTCTCTGTAATGGTATTTTACATTTATCACTATTTTTACATTTTATTTTTATATTTTATTAAAATGTGTATATATGTATAAATGTATAAACGTATTATATATACTTAAAAAGTAACTTTTAAAATGTTAACTAAAATTATGATTTGATATTAATAAAAAGTTAATGAAAGATGTATTTATAGGGTCATCGTATAGTTATCGTCCGGCATCACCGTCATCCTCATCGAGTGTTACGGGCTCAGTACAGACGTGGATAGAGTCAGAAAAGAGCTCCATATACACACCGTTATTGAATATCATGGGGAATCAGACACAACAGATACATGCATCGACCATAGGATCACATCCCATCACTCAAACATCATCCCAATACCATCATCACGTGCAACTCTCTGCTCAAAGCTCTGATTTAATTACGACATCATCGGGCGATTTCGTGGAACCGCATCAGGAAGTGTCATACACGACCGCCGATCCTTTATTCGGTACTCAGTTCGGGGATACATTCGCAATGAGACAACCGATATATTCAAATCCATCGGCATCGGGTATCATTACACAGGGAAATCATGGCGATGATCTCTTTTCACGTCAAAGTCCACAACAGACGAAGTATCAATGGACGACGTATTCCCCGAATACATCCGATTATGGCACAATACCAACGATTGTCCCGAAAAGTGAACCCATGACAATAACAGAAACCTCAGCATTTGTTGTATCTCCCGATATTGCAACACCTCCATTAGTTACCGAAAGTTGCACAATGAGTGGAACTAGCACTAGTACAACTGTAAGCGCAACATTGGCCGAATACAACCAATCAACTAGTAAAGGACATGAACTGCTAAGCCAAGCATATCAAAACAGTCCCGTTCCATTGAAATTACTTCCG
>JAQIXB010000613.1:0-15687 GCA_034697405.1 Mesoplophora pulchra | reverse complement strand
AAAATAAAAGGACACTGAACCTGAAAGTCCTGTTAAGTCAGAGTCATCTCTCAGATTATATATCGCTTTTACTAAAATATACAATTATCACATATTTACATATTTATAAATTTTAATTATTTTTTATTTATATGTAAATTAACTAAATTTAAATTATGATATATTAATATATTTACTTAGAAAAGTGCATTTAATTGAGTATTTATTTAGCATTACAAAACATAAGCGCACTTAAAGTTTCATATTAAAAGTTAATTTTTTAAAATTAAATATGCATTATTTATTAAATAATTGATTTTTTACATATAAATATTATTCATAATTTTTTAAAATTTCTTTTTAATTATAATAGCGTATGATACAATTTAAGTTTTAAAAAATATTTATCGAATTTTTAAGAAAAATGTTTTAAAATGTTCATATACTAACATCATCTGTCGCTATTCACACACACTAAAGTGTTAGTTTCATACTATGAGAGGCGTGATATGTTTTGAGAGACGTGTAAATACACAAATATCATATATGCGTGTGTATGTCAATGCATTAGAGTGTTGTCTCATAATGGGGTCGTTTATGAGTGTTTTATTAAAATTACAATGATTTTAATACATAATTATTAATTAAATTACAATTTTCATTATTATATTAAAGTATTATATGATTTTACTTAACCCTAAGATATTAGTTATTAACGGAATTTATAACTATATATATACATACATATTAATATACGAAAATGTCATAATGATTGACTTTTGTAATACTGAATCGTGATTATGGTGAGTATATAATGTGTATTTTTTATTACATTTAAAACTCTTATGTTTAACAATACACAAATGTATTTTAACATTAATTAACAAAAAGTGTTTCGCATATGTCCGTGTAAATTCATCATTTTTCCAATTATTAAATGACAAAAATTACATTACAATATTAAAGACGTCATAAAATTGATATGTTTATTTTATTATAAATATACTTTTATTTTATATTTATATTTTTTAAATTAATAATTTTAATGCTTTTTTTAGAATTTATTTAAAAAATATTAAAACATTATGATCGTTCATTATCATCGTGAATTTTTTTCAATTTAATAATGAATAAATAAAAGGAATTGATTTTTGTGTAATAAAATGCTTTAATTTTCTAATTTATTAGTGACATATATTTTAATATATATATTTTATTTATTCATTTATTATTTGCATTTTTATTTCAAAATATAATAATATAAAAATTTAAGAAATATATTATTTATATGATGATAAATTTTGCACAAAATTTTGCACAAAAATGTTACGTGATTCTTTTTAAATATGTTTATTGATTTACATATAAAACTGAATTTATTATTATTTTATTTATTTTTATCGAAAAATGAATTAATTAAATATTTAAATGTAATAATTTTTATTTAAAAAACGGAAAAACGCCGTGTTTATGTAATGTTTCGTGATGTTTTCTTATGACATATTAACATTTAATTTTTTTTAAAAATTAAAGCGTTAAAAATATGTATCATTAATTGAAATAATATTTAAAAAAAGTTGAAAATGAATTTTTAATTATTTAAACTATAATTAGATACTATTAAAACGTGTCTTTAAAATAGTGCTTTATTCACGCTTTAAATTGAATCAATTGTGAGGGTGTATTTAATGAGTTTAATCACATCATCGATAATAATAATGAAAAACGTGTTTTTACGATAAATGTTTTGTATTTTTTTATAAACGAATATCGTAATGAATATTCTTAAACATTATTCCCCATCACTAATCACTATAAAGTTAATGCTGAAATTTTTAATTATAAAATGTATATTATTATATTATTATACATTAGTAAATAATATATAAATATTTTTAAAGATTTTTAAAAGATTTTTATTCATATATTAAATTGATTCTTAAAAATATGAAATTCTAATGCCATAATTTATTATATATTTTTTAAGAATATGCTTAGATTATAATGGAATTATAATTTTGAAAATATATTTGAATTATAAACTAATCTTACTATAGACGTATTTTTATTATAGGGTCAGTGTAAACTGTGTTTATATTTTTTAACACAAAATTTCGATTCATATTTAGTTTAATTACAAAAATGTTTAACATTTATATAAATGTTTTAAATTTCTGATAATTTTAAATATGATTTTCTTATGAAATAATATACATATTATTAAATATCATATTTCACTTTATTATATGTGAATTAATAATTAATATATGTTTTTAGAAATCTAAAAATGTGTTTAATTTATAGTTATGTATTATATGTGTGTGCAGTACATGTGTATATGTATATGTAAAAGATGATAGTATATAATATGATGATATGATTGTATTTTGCTGATTGTACTTTCAGGTGATTCATTTTAAAGGTGATAAAAGTATGCAGCGATGCGAAGAAAAACATTTTATTTCATAGGAACAGTTTCATTTCTCTGTTGGACTGTCATACTCTGCTATTTATTCATTCACAAACCCGTCAATTCAAAAGTATGTACACTTTCTATTTCCAAATTTAATATCATATTCAACTTTAACTCACATTAAATATTAATTTATTATAAAATTATTTTTTATTAATTTATAATATTTGTATTTATATTATAACATGTTTTTTGCATTTAATTAAAAAAAATATTAAAAATATATCGCGATTTTGGCTCTGATCCAATGTTAATTTAGAATTATATAACAATAATCTACATAAATATTAACATATATATATATATATATATACGTATATTTATATACATTATATAATTAGCAGCAACAAATAAACTTTGTGGAAGTGGCATCACAGGTCGATCATTTGGAAAATGAACTGAAACAACAGTTAAAGTCAAATGAGATTCTTCTGATGACACTTAAGAATTTACGCGAAAAAATCATTAAAACGGGAAAAGACATTAAAGATATAATCGCAGAAAATCCCGCAGTTTTATCAGATAAAGTCACTGTTAATAATGTAAGTTAATGATTCATTTACAAATTAATTTTCAGTATATATACACATTGATTTTATAATTATTGTCAAAAATATTAGTTTAAAATTAAACGGATAAACATTTATGCATTTATATCTAAATTTTAGAGCTGAAAAAAGGATTATAATTTTTTATAAAATTTTCGCTGAAATATTTTAGGATCCCGTGATATGTGTGCTTTTATTTGCGTGCAATCGTTTGACAGTGAAACGTAATTTGGATCAACTCCTAAAGTACCGACCGTCGATTAAGAGTTTTCCGATCGTCGTGAGTCAGGACTGTTCCCATGAACCCACACGTAAAGCAATAGAATCGTACGGGGATCAGATTAAGCTGATTCAACAGCCCGATCAGAGCGATATTCCATTAGTTGGCAAAGCTAAGAAATTCAAAGGATACTATAAAATAGCACGTCACTATGGATGGGCGTTAAATCAAACATTTCATATCCTCAATTATGACACTGTGATTATTGTTGAGGATGATTTAGACATAGCTCCTGATTTTTTTGAATATTTTCGTGCACTTTATCCTGTACTAAAGACTGACCCTACGGTATATTGCATATCAGCGTGGAATGATAATGGTAAAGAGGGACTCGTCGCTAATGAGCCCGGTATATCTTCGATTTTTTATTTAATATTATATTTAAATTTAACACTGTTAAGAGTTAACATGTATAACTCTTAATATCACTGTACTTATTTTTCAATGATAAAACTAATTTATAATTTGTTATATCAGTGATGCTAAATATTAAATATGACGTTTGAATATTTTCAGAGACACTTTACAGATCTGACTTTTTTCCGGGTTTAGGATGGATGTTCACCAGAGATTTATGGCTCGAATTTGAAAATAAATGGCCGAAAGCGTACGTATTTGTTTCTCTCCTAATTCTACACCGATTAACTATAAATAAAATATTTAAAAAACTAGTTTTTGGGATGATTGGATTCGAGAGCCGTCACAAAGGATGGACAGAGCCTGTATACGCCCCGAATTATCACGTACGCGCACATTTGGAAAAATAGGAGTTAGCAAGTTAGTTTCTAGTTAACAATTTTTATAAATAATTATTAATTTTATTTTTAAAATTCTATTTCAGCGGTCTTTTCTATGAAAAGCATTTAAAATTTATAAAATTAAATGAGCAGTATGTGCCTTTCACTCAAACGAACTTAACTTACTTATTAAAAGTAATTACTTTAAATATTAATTTATACTGTAATTAAACATTAAATATTTTCTTAAATAAAAAGGAAAATTATGATGTGGAATTTGTAAAGAAAGTGTACGGTTCACCATCAGTAACGCTGCAACAATTACAGAGATCGGATATACCCAATGAAGGCTCTGTTCGCGTGACATATATAACCAAAGATAATTACAAAAAATCAGCAAAAGCCTTAGGATTAATGGACGATTTTAAAGTATTTATCTTTTTATAAAAAAATCGAATTTAGACATTAGCTACTAATTCTACAGTTAAATTAATCTATTTTATCGCACATTAATTATTGCACATATTTTTTATTTATTATACAATAATTGGATAAAAATGAATACTCTAAAGGCTTATAATGTACGTACGGCATTTACGACAATAAAACGCACGTGTAATGCCGTTTCAATGCAAATTTTGTCATACATAAAAATTCAAAAGCAATAGAAAACATCAATTTGTAATAGTATGTGGGCGTAGCCTATGTTCGTACTTTAGTAGCCTTTAGAATTTTTAAATTACATGTGATATATGCGTAATTTTATATAATATTTATATTGATACAAAAAATGTTTATATTTAATTATGCATAAATGTTAAATAAAATAATAGTACCCTTTTACTCCGCTTTTTAAACCCTATCTTATAGCTCTGGATAAGCATATTTTTAGTAGTACTATAAACTAAAGGAGAATAAAGGAAAAAGGAATATTTTACCTTCATGTATAAGATCCTTCCCATTAATACCTCGGGCTATAAGACTGGGTCTAAAAATCGGATTAAAAGGGTACTATTATTTTAGTTTATGCATAATCAAATATATACATATGATATGAATTTAATAATTTTCATTGAAATATTTCAAAATTTATGACAATGATTTTAATTATATATTTAATTTTTTATAAATTATAATTTTGTATATTATATTTTACCATTATGTATAAAATGCGAAATTTCAGAATAATTTAATTATTTTTAAAATTGAAAATTATTTTTATTGATACAAAAATAGTGAATATTTTTTAAACATACATCTTAAGCACACAAATAATATCACACAATATTAAAATGGAAATAAATTTAGACATATTTAAAATTTGAAAGTTTCTTACATACAAATTTAGTTATATTTTTTATTAAATTATTGTATTAAATATTAATTAAAAATTTAACGATTAAAAGTCAGGTGTCCCGAGAACGGGTTATCGTGGTGTCGTTACATTTATGCACAAAGGCAGAAGAGTATATTTAGCACCTCCGGCAGATTGGAAGGGTAATGTCAACTTTTTTCTATTTAACATATATAAATTTTAATAATAATTTAATAATATTTAATATTAGGTTATGACATAACGTGGAGATGATCAAAAGCATTGGGGTGTCACAATTGAAGTGAATGTCGTTTTAACATTCAGTATCAAATCAATTTAAATGTGTAAAGTTCCAATTTTATCATACATTTTATACATTATATATATTAATATATAATTATATTGTGATATAATGAATAATGACATTGATTATAATGTAATGGTTAAAGAACCTAAAGGTTTACTACTACTTTATGAGAGTTCTGAAAATTATTACTCAAAAGCGAAGCATCATCATTTTCATGTGCAATCATTTTTTAGGCGTATTTTATTAATTAAATGATTTTAAATTACAATCTTAATACACATATACACGCACATTAATATTATTGAATAGAATATGACAATAGTTAAGTATTACTTTCATGCAATAATAGTAATAGTATTTTATACATTTTATTAGCTCTTTTATTGGCACAATTTTTTTAATTTTTTGCTTTTATTTATCACAGATGCGGATGTTTCATGTTTAACATTTACAGACATATTATAGTTGATATAAAATCATTTTCTAGTCTCAAATAATAATTATATTACCATACTATTCAGTCAACTTTATCATTATGTTCAGTTTGTAGTCATGCATTCACTCATTTTTCTTTTTCTATATGCTAGTATATGTATTATATATTAGTATATACACATACTATATACACGCTTCGCTTATTTGATATTCTCTATACACTATAAACTAAACAATAAATATAATCATATTTTCTTTATCATGCCTTTGAAATATCAGATTATATTTAAATGTAAAAAATAAAAATATTCCATTATTTCATACTATAATATGATGCATTAAAGAGAATGATGAAAAACGTAAAATGTAAAATATATGGTTTCAAAGTATGTAATCATATGTTATCATATGTATTATCACTATAAAATAACTGAAAATTAAAAAAAAAGTGCTCAAAAAGTAAATAAAATAATAAAGAATGTGCCATGAATCTCTAATTATATCATAATCAATTTAATTACATTGACATTAATTATTTAGTAAACAGAGGAATCGATAGTATATCCATGAATATTGTAAATCGCATTTATTAGATTTGCATGAGAGCTTAGTGCTGATCTGCGCGTTTCAGACATACCATTTCCATCGTAACGGTATTGATCGAACGGATGAAAGTATTATTTTGCGTTTACGATGGAAAAGTGTGCTCTTAGTATTTAGACGATTTTCTTATCCTTTACACGAAACAATTACTACTAATGCTTACTATAAATTTAACAGACATTAGAGAAAAGGTATTTTTGTGTGAAAATGTGCATTAAAAAATCAAAAAAAATTAATTTAAAATTATTTTAATTTAATATTTGCGTACCTTTAAAGTGCCATAATCGTTTTATTATGAAATTATGTATATTAAGTTATGAATGAAAATAAAATTAATTTTTTATAAAATGCATTATTTTAAAATTTTATGATAAAAGTATAATAAAAGTAAACATGGATCTGAGTGATCGTAGTTTAAGTGAAAGTGAATTAAGTTTTTCTGAGAAAAGTGAATGTGATTCTGAATCGACACATTCGAATATGACTGAAGAGGAAAGCATCCGTCGTCTTTTTATTACGTGTGATACTGATGGCGATGGTTTTATTACATCTGAAGATATTCATTCGATATGCTCACAGTTTAATTTAGAATATTCTGTCGAAGAGATCATGGAACAGTTAGGTTCAGACACTAATGGAAGAATTTCATATCCTGAATTTGTTCAAAAACACATGCAATTGTTAGATATGAATGGATCAGAAGATGACGATGTATCCACATTTACTAACACATTTACTAGCAGCGAAGCAAAATACGAAAGCGATAACCCATTCGATGATCCCCCTGAGAATGGACCATCATCGAGTTATGAATCGTGCAGTAATCCATCACTTAATGAGAATGAAGCCTTTTGCCACGAAAGTCATTCATCCGCTCATTTTACTGCTGATGACAGAGAAATTAAATGGAAACCTTTACCCTTAAATGAGCATTGTGAGGTTCACGATGCGTCAACATCATCAATGCATGCATGTACAAGCACTAGCACTAGTACCAGCGCTATATTTCAATTTGAGTATCACGAAAACATTGAAATACCATCCCTTCAAAAATTAATTGAATCATCAGGAAATTCATTGCCCACGAATATTAACGAAGTGCTTGAGTTGGCTAATGAGGTTCATAACTATTCTCTAATTTTAGTTTATATTTCATTCTCTGTATTCACTTAAAATTATTTAAATTAAATTTTAATTTTTACACAGCATCATTTGACCATTATATCAGTCCTAAAACAGGAAATAGTAAATATGAAAAATCAATTGCACGTATTACTAAAAGAGCGTGATTGTCTCATGCATCATATACTATCATTAAGGGTATAATTTTACTAAATTTTGATTTTATTTATGTATAAATAAATATTAAATTAATTAAAAGGATGAACGAAAACAAATAATTAAGACATTAGAGAAGAAAAGGATCAAAGAACGAAAAAAATTTGAACATAAAATTACGGAATTACATAGTATCATCGCAGAGCTTTCATTAAAAGCTGAGACATCAGAATTTCTGCCGATTTTAGAAGAGGATGATAATGAATGACAATATATGCATTATAATTATTCAAATGATATGTATTATTATCATTATTCAATACAAATAACTAAAAAACTAAAAAATGCAATTTTTACATATATTCAAATTACATTCATATCATTTTATTTTATAAATAAAACTAATTTAAGATATTGTTATGTATTGTAATATATTCATTAATTTCATGGTTCATCTGTGGTTAATAAGCGTTACGTCAATTACAGTGTAATGCATGTGCTCAATAAATGGGTCATGTATTTTTAAATTAACTGTAAATGGGAATAGTTCTATTAAATAACATTTGGGTTAAGTTTAAGTCAAACATTTCTTTTGTTATGTTACAGTCTACAGACATGATTATAACTATATCCTACTGTTACATGCATTTACTATCTATAAATATGTATATTCTATGTAAATATACAATGCCCGCAATTATAAAACAGAATGTAGATAAAGAACATATGAGTATATAAATAACTCATATATTCTGTATACATTCTGGTTTATTGTGGCCGGTACTGTATATTGTATGTATTTTGCTTATCCTGTATATATATAACAACATACTCAATTTAAAAATTTTCTTATTATATTCTTATTATGTCTTTTGATTGTAATATAATAATGAAATTTCGATTTAAATGAATCTATGAATATATTGATAAATACATGATTATATACATATACATAATTTGATTAAACATATACATAGAAAGATCAATTTATATATAGATATTAATGCATAATTTGAAACAAAATTGTATTTATGTGTATGTATGAATTAAAATACAATTTTATTTTAAATTATGCATTTATCTATATATAAATACACAAAAAGCTTTCATAATATCAAAATTTTTTAATATGAGTAAATTCAATATTTACTTAATTATGTATTTAAATACTAAATTAATTAAAAGTTAAAATTATTTTTAATAAAATACTTTATTTTATTGTTATTAAATAAAAGTTAACATGAATTACATGTCAAATAATGAAAAATTAAATTTAAAAATTCATGTTTTGTTATATATGATTTTAAATAAATTTTAAATATATTTTAATTTAAATTAAGATAATGTAAAAAATAAATTAAACTAAAAATTATATACGGTGGAATTTATTATCTCTAAGACCAAACTGTTTCCTTTACCCATAATCACTCTCAAAACAAAATATTTCCCTATGCCTGAAATGCCGGAAATTCCCGAAATGGACATTTTTCAAAATCATGTATACAGAAACTCGACATACTATTCGATTATCATTATTTAAGGGGCGTATAATTACGGTGTAACTTTTTAAAAAACATATCAAATATTTCTTTCACTCATTGTAGCATTTAACATATAATAATTAGGGACATAACACATTTTTTAGTTAAAAATTTTATTATTTTAATTAAAATATTAAAATAAAAATATAAAATAATAGAATTTTAAAATGAAATATTAACATAATTTTAAACGATTTTTATAAATTGTTATTAAAGTTTATTTTTCACAAAATTCACAAAATGAACTATAAAAAAGCAAAAATTGTTGTCTTTAATCAGTATATTGTTAATAGATACATGTATTGACACATTTTAATTATTTCTTTGATATTACTTTAGATAAAAAAGCATTTTATGCATATTTTAGGTCTCTAATAATTTTGATTATTATTAAAAATGATAAAAGTTTAGTCAAAGGTATAACTTTATTTATCATTTAAGATTATTATACATTTTAAATCATAAAATGTAATTTAATATTTAAAAAAATTAATATTCGGATTTAATAATAATTTTAGAAACTTTTTATGTGAAAATATTTTTTGGAACAATAATATGACGCTAAAAGAATTTCAAAATTAAAGGGTCTCAAAAAAGGGGAGGAAATGACGTGACGTAATCACTGACATATGATCAGAAATATCATAACATTGTGTATACACATACATAATATGAAAGGCGTTTGTGTGTTCATTGAAATAAAAATATTAAAATAAAAATGTTTTAAAATTAAAAATTCGAAAATAATTTTTAGGTTTTAATTCACACATTTGAGTATGAGTGACATATTTCGGTCGGCATTTAACAATCTGAGTTCGAATTGGTCCATCGGTGGAACAGCATCGGACGGTCAAAATGACGCACAATATCATGATAATCAATTCGTGGGCCAAAATATTGAAGTGAATGGACAAAAGTTAAGGGTCGAAAGGGTTATCGCTGAGGGTATGGCATTAAAATTATAAAATGATATAATAAAATATAATAAAAAATGTTTATATTTTAATATCGAATGATTTGAAAAAAGGGGGCTTTGGATTTGTGTTTAAAGTTCGTGATCTGCAAAATAATGGTATATTCGCATTAAAGAGACTGATCGCAGCGGATAATGATGCGAAAAACGAAATCGAAAATGAAATAAACGTATTGACGCAGATTCAGCCGCATCCTCACATTATGCAGTTTATTTCGTGGGGAAATATCAATCATAATGTTTATTTATTACTCACGTAATTCATCACAATCTTTTAACATATTTTTTCTTTTAATTTTTAAACATTTTTTTAAAAAATTACAGAGAATTTTGTGGATGCGGATCATTAAAAGACGTGTCATTACCAATCATTAATCATCAGCAAATAAATAGGATCACATATCAATCATCATTAGCAATTCAAAGAATGCATAAATTAGGGATTATTCATCGCGACTTAAAAATTGAGAATATTTTATTTGATAATTCGGGTTTTGTTAAATTATGCGATTTTGGCTCTGCGACGACCAAAAGCTATAATCCCGACCATGATTGGACAGCGATTCAAAGGTCACTTCTCGAGGATGAGGTCTTTATATGAATATATCGATTCTCTAATTTTATTGATAATGTTTTGAATGTTAAAGATGTGTCGACATACGACTCCGATGTACCGTCCGCCGGAGATTCTCGACACATATTTAAATTATCCCATTAATATCGCTATGGATATTTGGGCCTTCGGATGTATGATTTATGTCATTAAATTCGGACGTCATCCATTTGAGGATTCCGCAAAATTAAGAATCATTAATTGTAATTATACATTTCCTCCGAATGTTTCAGATTCGGATATCATCGTGCAGATTATAAAGTATTTTAAAGCATTTTTATTATGTTTTTGTAAACGATTATTTATGTGACATTTTTAGATCGTGTCTTAAGGTTGATCCAAATGAGAGAATAACGATCGATGATATCGTGAAAATGATTGAAACGAATTTCGTGGATCTTTCGGCATCGTGTGTTAACCCGCGTCAACCGACCCCGACACAACCTCAGGCATCACCAATTCATCAGCCGATTCAACCGCCGGGATCTGTTCAGCCGTCTTTTAGTTTATCGGGATTTACACGATACATTAAAGACACCTCTTCAAAAGTGATGCAAACAGTTCAACAGTCAGTTTATCATAATTTTAAAATATATAATAAATTAAATATTTAATTTCAATTTATAAATTTATAGATCAATCGCACGTCAGGATTTAGATCTTTCATATATGACCGCGCGTTTAATAGTGATGTCATATCCCGCCGAAGGTCTCGAATCAGCGTATAGAAATCATATTGAAGATGTGAGAGCATTTCTCGATACACGACATCAGCCGTATATTGTTGTAAATGTCAGCGGACGACCCTATGGTACTAACAAATTCGGGAATAATATCAAAGTATTTGATGGTGGTTCCTCATGGAAAGATAATAAAAGACCTCCCATTATATCATCACTTTTGTCATTATGTCAGGTGATCCATCGATGGATGAAGAGCGGTGACAAAAATTCCACCATAATCCATTGTATTGTATGTAAAATAATTATTATTTAATTTAAAATATAATTTAATAAAAAATAAATTTTTAGGACGGAAAAGTTAATTCAGCGCTTTTGACAGTATCCGTTTGTCTTTGGATTGGATTATTCAGTGATTATAAAGCAGCTTTAAACATGTTCGCAGTTAAGCGTATGCCCATTGATTTAGTACCATCACAAAAGCGTTATCTCTCTTATGTCAGTACAATCGGAGGCGGAAAACCAAAATTAGCATTTTCTTCATTTAAAAATTCAATAATCGTTATTAAATCAATTAAAATGAACGGAATCCCTTTATTTACAAAAATGAGGTTTTTATATATTATGATAAAAATGAATTATTTTAATATAATTTTTTAAAGGGACGGATGTCGGCCTTTTATTGAAGTATTTATGAATGGAGATATGCGAATCGCATCGACAGCTGTTGATTATGAACGAATGTCTTCTTATAACAGAGGCAGTGATACATGTGTCTTTTGGAAAGATTTACGAATTCAGTGTGATCCGACCGCAGATTTATATATTGTTATATCACATGCACGATCCACATTCGGATCAAAAATGTTACAGAATAAAATGACAGCGCTAAGAATATGTGCGGTTCAATTTAATGCAATTTATGAATTAAATGATAAATCGGAAACGCACACTCTTAAATTTGACATCAATGAAATGGATTTCATCGATGAATTAGACCGTTATCCCAATGACTTTCATGTTATTATAGAAATGGAACTTATTCATTGCGGTATGTATTCACCGAAAATTTAATTTATAAAATTTATTATTTTTTATTTTAGAAAATAATTCACAAAAAGAACGAATCATGAACTGTCATGAAATAGAATCATTATATGAACCGACATGTTTATTTACAAATGAAACAGAATTAGAGGAATGCAGAGAAATGTTTGGGACTAATAATGTTCCTCAGAGACCACCGCCCCCAAAACCCCAAAGACCACCTCCGCCTGTACCATCACATGGCACAGCACCATTATTAGTGTCTCAAAATGAAGAAATAAAAAATGCCAAAGAAATGGATCAAAACATTTGTTTTTTCAATACTCTCGAATGGCATGATGATAATAACGAAAATTCCTATTCTTTTTCCAAAAACAATGATTCAGAAACAAAAGAAAGTGATGAAATTGATTTAAGAAATAAAAAGAAACCCCAAATTTCAGAAACGACCGAATTATTATTGAATCTCAGTTTAGAAGAAAATAATACAGAAATAGAAAATGATTCCATTGAAAAGCATTATAATAATATTCCGTGTGATTTATTCGAATCTGTGGCACCGCCGATCGATCTTTTGGTAGAGACTTTTGATACAAATGCTGTGACTAAAAATGATTCTCAAATGAATTTACTTAAAGATTACGGCGATTTATTTACTGTAAATTCTTCCTCTGTAAGTGCTAAGGATGGAATGACTCTGCCCCTTAAAACCAATTCCATTGGATTAATGCAAAAATCACCTGAAATTTCTCCTGTAATTGGCTCAGACATTCCAATGCTTACGCCGACATCATCATCATCATCATCATTAACATCACAAATGCCGAGAAACATTTCGACCCCGAATCTTACGAAATTAGATCCATTTTCTGAAATCGGTTCATTTTTAACCACGACAATACCTGCACCTAAAACCAGTAATAACAGTCCCACGATTCCCCGCGTTTCTTCTCACATCGGCTTTCAAACATCGAATGGAAAAGCTGATTATAGCCGTAGTAATTTTGCGGACTTTAGTGGGAATTCGGCAGTGGCAGCAGCAGCATCATCGGGCATTAGTACACGTGTAGCTGAAGACGCTTTCGGTGAACTTTTGGGCGGATTCAAAAAGACACAGAATGAAATTAAAAGTATGGCACAATTGAGGAAAGATGAAATGGTAATTCTTTTAAAAATCTTATAAATTTCATAATTATACTATTATATTGTTGTGTTTAATAATATATCAGCTGAAAGAAGGTACTATTGATCCGATGCGTTTAAAGGTGATGGAATGGAAAGAGAATAAAACGCGCAATATTCGGGCTCTCCTTTGTTCTTTGCATACTATCGTTTGGGACGGATGTAACTGGACACAGATCGGAATGCATCAATTGGTAAATCCTGCGGATGTGAAAAAGTACTATCGAAAGGCATGTCTTTCGATACATCCCGATAAAGTGAGTAATAAATTTTAATTTAATTTAAAATTTGAATTTTTAATTTTTAATTATGTTTTTGTGCTCAGCTCTCAGGAACAGAGCATGAGGAATATGCGAAATTAATATTCATGGAATTAAACGATGCATGGACTGAGTTCGAAAAACAAATCCAATAAAATATAACATATTTAATTTTTATTTTTAATTAAATCATTTTTAAATTATTTTAAATCATTGTAAATTAAATGATATCTTTTAATTTGAATTATGTACAGTGATGTGTGAAACTTTTAGAGACATTCCAATTATTATTAAAAATGTTGACTCTTTAAAGTCTATACATATATATAAATGAATTTATTATATATGTAAAACAATTACATTATTATTGACATGATTATGCTAAATGTTAACTTAAATAATGAAATATATATTTAAATTATCATGATAATGAAATAAATATATTTAAAAATGATAATGTAATGTAATAATGTATCAATATTTTAATTAAATATCTTAAAATTAATTAATAAAAAATAAAGATCTTAAAATTCATTTTAATTCAATTTATAAAATAATTAAATATATCATATTAATGTAAAATTTAAAATGAAATTTTCCAAAAAACATATTTTTGGAAAAATTTGTTTTTATTCATAAAAAGCATTTTAGTGATGGAAAATTTTAAAATTTCTAAACATTAATGAAAAGTTTTAAAATTTTTTAAATGAATGTTTCACACATGTGTCAAAGGGAACACATGTCCCCTCATCACAGCCCAATAAAACAGACTTTAATCATAGAATTTAATTCCATGATTAATATTTATTAATTTTGAAACTAAACTCTTCAATGATAACGTACATAATCAGAGTTTTATTTTATGATTAAAAATTTTATGATTTAAACTTTTAAATTATTAACATTTATATGATTTAAAATTTTAACATTTTTAATCGTAAAATATTAAAATTTTAAATCATAAAATTTTAAAATCTTTCAATTATTATTTATGCTCATTTTTTATTAAACATTTTATATAAAATCAATTTTTTATATCTTTAATTAAATTTATTTATTTTAATTTATATTACATTGTAATTAATTATATTTATTAATTAATATTCAAAAAAATATAAATTCATTAATTTAAATTCAAATTTTAAATTAAATTAAATTAAAAAATGATAATTTTTTATAATATTAATAACCATATTCATGATATTACTGATTTAAACTTTGGAAAAATCAAAATTATCGTATGTTCCGAATTTTAAAGCTGAAAAAAGGGCCATTAAAGAGGTGAATATTTCTTTATTAAATTATATAAATATATAAATATATTCTTTAAATTCTTCGTTTTTATACGATGAAAGGAATTACACACCGCGACAAAAGTTTAGAGACACCGGTTTTTTGCCCGTATCTGGTCACTGCGGCTTTAATCAATTCAATTA
>JAQIXB010000612.1:0-15698 GCA_034697405.1 Mesoplophora pulchra | reverse complement strand
AACACATGTTTGAAAATAATCTGAACGTAATTTTTGTTCTATCGCATGTAAAAGCATAATCTTATCCCTATTCAATTACAATATATCTCTTAAAGAATGAAGTTTATTGTAATTGTTTTTATATAAATATTAAAAACGAATATAAAATGACTATTTATTTACTAACATTATGCTGAATTTATTGTAAATTTATTTATAAATTACGTTTTAATTTAATTTTATTTTAATCTTTAAAAATGACAAAATTTCTAAGAAATATAATATTACCTAAAAATGAATGAAAATATTTATAAAATATAACTATGATTGATACAAATTTTGAGGAAATTATTACCGAATTTATAAAATAAACTATAAAATTTATATCTCAATTAATGAAATGTTTATTTATAAAAATTTACATTAAAAGAGAAAACTGATTATGGACAATTCCTATTCAATTTGATGCGGAAAACGATTTTCGTTCAATTTTTGTATATCCGTTTTTAAAAGGAAAATAATGAATCAAAAAATAACATAAATTTCTTAACTAAAATTGTTTAGTTTTTATTAGATTTTTTCGTATATTTAATTATGATTTAATAAAAAAATATAATTTTCTAAAAATAAATGTGAATGTCGGCGTTGAAAATTGTGCTTTTGAATTAGACACTCCCATATTTTCGCATATAAAATAATTGTAATAAATTTTCATTCGTATTTTACTGTCAAAATGCTGATATCGCTTCATACACATTCTTTTGTTTCGGAAATTTGTGAATTCATAGATATTTTCATATATTTCCATTTATTGAGAATGTCATTAAATAGCATAACACCTTTTAAAGTGACTTTATTTTCGCGGTACGAATGGTTTTATGAATTCATTGTTACACATTCTATTGTATGTGTTGAGTTAAAATAAAAGTATACATTTATGTATTCTATGAAATTGCAGTGATAAGCTTATGTATAGCATGTATATTGATGCTTATAATAAAAGTGTTAATATGGTATAAGTTATTATTGCTAATATATAAGTTAATATATATTACGTTTATATTATCAGTGAATGTATTAGAGCATTGTTTTTCCAATGCGTGTTCTGATTGGATGTTTGTTGATGAACTTTCCCGGAGCTCCATTCTAATCAAATGATGATAAACAATGGTACTATACATACGTACGGGATTTGAATGGATGTGTTTAAATCTAAACTAAAATCACTTTTAAAAACCCTTTAAAATGAAAGTAATATTCAGTCACATTATTACAGTATTTTTACATTATAAAATTGAGTTTTTTGTATAATCAATGGTTTGAGAAAAAAGTTTATTAAAGGGCCGTCACTGAAAGTGCATTGTATCTTTAAATGTATATATTGACATATAAAAGGTTACTCTAAAGTTAATCTCAATGATGTTTAACCATTTATGGTGGAATATGGTACATTCCAATGCATTTAATGCGTTTCAATGCAATTTATATGGTTTCTTAGGTATGCTATGCATTTGTTTCATTTTCCCCCTCTGTTATTACTTTCTTACATTGCACTATCGTATAACATTATCAAAAAGCACTTTCCGTTCAAATCCATCGAATTACTCTCATTTATTATATTATTGAAGTGTACTGTCATTGTGATAGTTTTATGTAAATGAAAGTATTGCTTTTTACACCCCATCAGCTGCGGGGCGTTATTAACTATTCTCAAATAGTGATTGCAATTTGAGGTATGCACATTCAATTAGATGATTGCATCTTTTATTGCATTATATACGCTCTCACGTCTCTCAGACATCTCTCCAAAGAAATAAAGAGAATTTATGCATTATTTACATTAATTATTCCTCAGCTTTAATTAGTCTCAAAATATTAGTACTTTTTCTATTACATTGTTAGTGTTTCCCATATTTTAGTCAATATAAGTTTCTTCATAAAAATTTCCCATCTTTTCCAATGTACATATATCTGTATTGAATATGATATATAATAATTTCCTTATTTATTATATCTATACTTTTGCATTTGATCATTATTATAGTATTATATTATAGTATATTATAATATTGAAAAGTAATTATCCCTTAGACTGATAATTAAAACAGAGGTATAAAATATTTTTCAATCCTTTTATATGCTTTTATATGCCTTTATATTTCTCTGATGTAAAATAGTTTTTTAACTGTTATCAGCATCATATTGAATTTTCTAATATATGTATGCATAGTGTTATCAGTTTTAATTGGAATAACGAAACGCATACACATTATGAACCCGTAATGCTTAAATATGTACATAGAGCTGCATCTATATTATAATAATAATTTTTATCATATATAAAATCATCATTTGTTAATAAACAGCATTAATTTCCGACGTCATAATAATCATCATCATCATTATTGCATATTATTAATACAAAACTATGCTCAAAAATAGTAACACACATGCGCCTCAATCCTTTTAAATCAAAATCCGATGGCATCGTATTTTCACACTTTAGGCATTTTATATAATAATAAAAATACTCTAATTCTAAATGCATTTATTCCATTATTTTTCTAATAATATGTTGAAATATATGCATTAATAATAAAAGTAAATGCTGTCAAATAATATATATATAAATTGTATATTTAAAATCTTAGGCGATGCGAAATGCCCCACTCCCGGATGTAATGGCACAGGACACTCCACCGGACTCTATTCACATCATCGAAGCCTTTCGGGATGTCCACGAAAAGATAAAATTACACCCGAAAGTAATAATCGTAAATATGACAACTTTTGTTATACATGATTTTAACATTATTTCTTTTTTAGTCCTCGCGTTACATGAAACTATTCTAAAGTAAGTATTTAGTTTATGTAAATATTTTCTTTTTAAAATAACAGATATAAATAGTCATATTTTACGTGTCTTATGACCCTTTAAGTATTAAATAATAATTTTTTATAATTTATTGAATATTTTAACCTAACTAATGATAACACCCTTTTATTGAATGCACATGTAATGAGTATGCTGCGACAGTATGTATCGCGCGATTCTTTCCTTTGAATATAGAGAATGCGATCGATGTTTATGTGATGTGAATGCGTCACTTATATATTGCACCGCGATCTTTACCAAAACCGTCTAAATACTAATCTCACTAAAGTACAATGATCCACAGAATTGAATTTTAAATTCATATCCATACATTAATTGCGAATTTATTTTACACTATTAATTTACTCAAATAATGTGCACATTAAAAATATTTCTCAAATAATATTAATAATAATATATGTTAGAAAATGTTTTTATATTTTACCTTAAATGATCTAAGAATGATCTTTATTCTTTTAGTAACACTAAGGAAAGGATGAGTCTCCTTTTTATTCAATGCCTTTCTTAGTATGAGTTTCTAATGCGCTTAACTTAAGAATGTAGACTTTTCAGGTATTTTCTAATAAATAGGTCTGTGTCACTGCGGTTGCGGCTTTTTGCATAAAAAACTAGTTTTATCCTTAAATTATGCATTTATTTATTTCTGATATTATTTATTTATACGAAATTATGTATAAATATATACACGTAATATATAATTTACTAATTTTTTTATTTATATATAATTAATTATAAATATGATTTAATAATGATATTAATATTAATATGAATTATAATTAATAAACACATTTTAACATATGATATTTAATGATATTTAAATATATGAGAGAATTGCAATTATTAAGTGAATGTGTATTGATCGAAGTGATCTCTGAAGGATTTTCCTGTTTCAATGTAAAGCATTGCGGCTGAATTTGGCTCACTCTTAACAGTACATTGCACGATTTATGTATGTACACTATGCGCGAATGAGCAAAATATGCCGCTTTCAAAGAGATGCTTTTATATGATTCTTTTTGCAAAATTCCAATTCTTTGATATGCATTTCGGTCGCCATTCGATCCTCTTTTAGAACAGACATGCAAATCCTTTGAGCATTTTCCCGTAAATTTATATCAAATTAATGTTTTAAGAATATACTTTATATGCATTTTTAGCGTAAATTACTCCTTAAATCTGTCACTTTTAATGGTGTTCGCATTTTTAAAAAAAACAATTGTAATGTACAATTATTTAGAAAACATATTTTATTTCACATTTTTTTGTTTATTTTTTATTTTTATCGATTAATATCGGTTATAATTAATATTATTAATATATGTTTATTATTTTTATGAAAAATGATAAGAAATATCACAATTATTTATATAATTAATAATTAATGTTTTAATATTAAAGATTTTCTTTTTAAAGAATATAAAAATTTTTTACCTCAGAAATGTTAAATAATTTGATCATATATCAGGATAAAAGTTAAAAGTTAAATTTTTATAAAATGCGATATATAATGTGCACATATATTTTGTTACTTTTACAGAGTGAACTCACTCTAAATTGCAATGTGCTGTATACAGTATGCTTTACTCTGTTTTCCTTTTATCCGCACTCAGTTCTTAATAAAGAACGGCTCTTTGTGCATGACGCTGCATGTGATCGTAAAACAGCATTGAATAGCATTGAATTGCATCGATCTAAAGCATGCAATTCATGTCTGTCGTTCGCTGCATTACACTACATTATTACTGATGCACGATGGATTTAACCCTTTATGAACGCATTGATGAAGCCGCTGTGCTTTACTAATACTATAACTGTTACTAGCATTATGCACACACATATATGCATATTTTTCAATCTATATTCTCATTTTTAAAATTTACTTTTATTTTAATCAAATGTCATTTAACATCATTATATGTATGGAAAAATATTTAATTTTAATTTTAGATGCCCTACGCCCGGTTGCAATGGCAGAGGACATGTAAATAGCAATAGAAACTCTCACCGAAGGTACCATACTATTGCCGATTTTAATATTTCCAATAAATGAATTTTCTATGTATTGCTAGTTTATCTGGATGCCCGTTAGCTGCAATGGAAAAAATAGCACATAAAGATAAATTGGGAAACATCATTTCAAAATCTATTCCCGGATCAGACGTACCTTCGCCATCAGGATCTTCATTGGGATCCGATCGCGTTCTTAGGCCCATGTGTTTCGTTAAGCAATTGGATCTGCCGGGACAATATACTACAGGACAATCACAAAGTTATGCGACACCACGTACTAATTTAGCTAAAGAATTAGAAAAATATTCAAAACCCGAATATCAATTTAATACATCCGCAAATTCAGCATTATCTAATTACAATCGGCCGATTGCTCCGAAAGCTCTGAAAGTGGCTAATGATAACACCTCAGTATTTCGGGATAAATTATCACAATCACCACCGCCACCGCAGTTAATACCACAAAAATATATGTCATTTAAGTGAGAATTAAATTTTTTCTTAAAATTAATATTTTTTTTATAACAAAAAAATGAGCGAATAATTTAATTTTTAATATTTATTTTTAAAATATAAATGCTTTTTATGTTTAGAAATATTAAAGTCATTTTACACAAACTTTGCAGAGTCTGAATGACGCGAATCAGTATTTTAAGAATTATTGTCTATCATGTTTCTATAGTAATTTAGTCCTTAAACAAAATGCATAATTTGAGTATAATGCCATTATACCTAAAAATTTATAATCCATATCTTTATATAAATCCATATCTATTATAATCATGACTTTTAAAGATTGAAAATATTACTTTTTTGCCTTTTTTTGAATTATTTGCCTCAAAATATTTCGTTTTTTGCGCAATTATTAGCATTTAAATTTAATTTAATTTTAAATTATAAAAATTGATTATATTTTATAAACAGAAAATGCAAACATAGCACAAATGACATATATATTTTATATGCAAAATAATAATTTATGATAATGATAAAATTGTAAATTAATTTAAAGGTCAGAAAATTACGATTCATCGTGTGAAATGAGCGGCGCATCGTCACCTCCGACATTGACACTTCAGCCTAAGTTAGGATCGGCTATAAATTTATCGACGAAAAGTGAAGAATCCCAAAGTGATCAGTCATCACTCGATCTTTCGGTCGGAGCCAATAAAATGCGTGATTCATGGTAATTTTTTATTTAATTTAATTTCGATTTAATATAAGTAAATTTATCAAAAAGTATTATGAGCATAATGGTGATGTTATTTTAGATTTAAGAATTGAATTTTATAGATATTAATATGATGATAAATAAGATTCGGATGATAATCTTTTTCATAAGCGATTTATGAGATAAATCTTTAGGATATGCATTTTGGTATTATGATGAGATTTTCCATTAAACAGTGATAGTAATTTTATTTGTCACGTTTCGTGTTCGCCCTTTTCCTTTAATGTGCGGTTTTCGCATTTCTCATTTATACGCGTCAATTTTCCCATAATATTAAGAAACGGCTAAAGTCGCATCATCGTATCGCTAATTCTGTGCGAAGAAAATCTGATAATAGAACGAACGACGGTCGTTCCCTTCGCTCCAATGAATGCGGAACGTGATCAGAGTTTAATTTATTATAATCCAAAAGCGAAAACATTGTGATGCATCACATGACAGCCTAAATATTGCATTACTCTTAACATTACCAACACCATAGTGTCCCATTAGATGTGTTTAAATAATATTGAGACACCATTATACACCATTATATTTCCTTCGATTTAATTTATATTCAATGCTTTTATCAAATTTTATACCATGAAAATGTTCATTATGCATTAAAATTCTTTTTAACGTCATTATTATTATATGTATATTTTTGTGAATATACTCTTAAAAATTCAATGCAATTTTATTCAATAAATTATCATTGATACTAAAGGATTAAATATTTCGGCGGTGCCATTCTTTTGCTATTCATTTGCTATTCATTCTTAAAATTTATTTTAATTATAATCATAATGATAAATAAATTATTTCTTAGTTTTTCATGATCGTTACACCCATAAATTATACATAAAATTATCGTTATTTTTGAATAAAATTCATTTATTTATGGCGTGCATTTTATTGAATATCAAAATAATTAAATTGAATTTTCTTAATATTAAATGTTTAAAAATTTCAACATTTTTATTAAAATTCAATTTTTCATCATTAATAAATGAAATGTTTTCATAAATAAATGAATTTCTAATAATAATGCCCATAAATGTTGATTTTAACATTATTATTTAAATATTTTTTATAATTTAATTATATTTATAAATATTTTAAATTATAATAATTAATTAATTATCATAATTAAATAATTTTTTAAAAAAAATTATGCATAATGTGATTTATCTCATAAATCAGGTGATTATGATCATAAAAATGTATTTTAAAAATCGTATTCTCATAATATGAGTGAAATGTGAAAGTGTTTACTAAATATTAATGTAAAGTTATGTTTAGGAAAAGGAAAGTTAAAAATGAATTTCAATATAAAGAAATAAATGCTAAAAATATAAGTGAAAAGAGTGTATTATCAGTGTCAAAAAAGTGAAAAGAGACTGTATTAATATATAAAAAAATTATTTTTTATATATATTTTTTATTTAAAAAAATATATTTTTATATATTTATAAAAGTATTTTAATTGAAAATTAATACATAATTAAATGAAAATATAAAAATTATGAAAAATGTGATAATTGTAAATTTAAATAAAAATTTGTGATTATATATTACAATTAAAGAAAAAGTGAAATGATTGAATGACATTAATTATTTAATTTAATTTAATTTAAACATAGAGTAATAAATGATTTAATTTTTTAATATTAATTATATAATGATTTAATCGTAATTTTGTATGATGAATGTTTAGAGCATAATTTCTTTTTATAAATATTGATTATACACGTATAGTATTATATAGTATTATGTATAGGATCGTATTTTGAATTATAATTGAAAATATTACTAATAATGAATGTATTTATAGTTTATATTCGAAGTCTCATGGATCATTGAATTATCGTGCTGCAGAATCGAATTCCGATTTGGAACAAACGGAACCCGTGGACTTTTCTTCGGGCGGAGGGTCTCATGCAATGAGTGTTAAAAGCGTATCCATGAGTCATTCGCCACATTCTCAAATGCAACATTCACCTCATGGCGGATCACTGTCTCCACATTCATCGTCATCATTTATACCGATGTCACCATCGAATACACATGTATCAGGACACTATCCTCAAATTCGAAGTCCCATATCAGAAACAGCCTCAAGTGTCAGATCATTTGTCATGAATCAGGATGAATATGACGAAAGGGGTCCGCCGCACAAAATCATTAGGACGATGTCCAATAATACACGGATGCGCGACGGTCGCGAATTACTCTCATGTCCAACTCCGGGTTGTGATGGTACCATACTCTTTCATTTATATCATTTTATAATTATAATTAACTAAATTTATACTTAAATTTTCGTGCCTTTTTATAGGAATGGGTCATGTTTCAGGCAATTATGCGACACATCGAAGGTAATGATTAAAATGAATTAAAAAATTGACTAAAATATGAATGTACAGTCTTTCGGGATGTCCCCACGCCGATCGGTCACAAATTCAGGCACAACATCAGGAATTGAAATGTCCCACCGATGGTATCAAACATTTTACATTTATAATTATAATAATAATAATGTTTACATATAATGTATATATATAATTATATTTTATTATATAATAAATATGAACATAATTAACATGATGATAATAGTTTTTCGATTAAAATATTTGATTTAATATTAGGCTGTGATGGAAGTGGTCACATAACCGGTAATTACACGTCGCACCGGAGTCTTTCGGGATGTCCGCGCGCCAATAAAAGCAAAAGACTTTTGACCTCACGTGAGATTGAAAAAGCCGATTCTGAACCATTACGGTACGTCCATAGTATTAAATGATTTAATTGAAATGAATAATAAAATGGTATTGAAATGGTTTTTGTTTTGAAAAATGAGTATACTGCGGTTGAGTGTCATTAAAGGGGCACCCCCCTTTAGTCGTGCTTTTGAGTTATGCTTAAGAATGGTCGAACCATTGCATTGCATTGCATTTCCATTGCTTAATAACAATCATAACATATGATAATAAATTTATTTTTAAAATCTCTTTTTTAATATTTTTATTTTATAATAATGATATTAATAATGAAATTAAATATTACGAATGAACGAATTATTGTATAATGAGAATAGAATAATATAAAAATACTTTAATTTTTGTAAATATCGAAATAAATGCCTATTAACTGATTGCATATCTGATATCTCTTTTTACCGCGGCCATCAATGAACAGCTGTCCCGTGCCACACTGCGATGGTTCAGGTCATATTACGGGCAAATTTCAATCGCACCGAAGGTATTCATAAAACAAAATCATAATGTAGTGTCACGTAATGTTTTGCATTTTTCATTCATTTCATGATTTTAATCCCTTTTATCGTGTGAATTGAATTGTGAATTATTTTTTATTTTTACATAAATTCAATGAATTAATCCTCAAATAAAACGAAAGCATTAAAAGTGTTAATAATTTGAGTTTAAACGTTTGAAAATGTGTCATTTTCTTATATTACAGTGCTTCGGGATGCCCATTGGCAAATCGCGTCAGAGTCCGGCATGAGTCAAACACTCTGAGTGAAGATTCAGAATCTCGAAATTTCAAAAACAGTGATGGACCGTCATGTCCAACACCGGGTATCACACTCACTCTTAATTATCTCAAAATTAACATTAAATGTTTAGGTTGTGACGGATCGGGACATGCGACCGGTTCATTCTTAACCCATCGAAGTCTTTCGGGATGTCCGCGTGCCAATAATGGAAACATATTAAAGTCAAAAGCCCCAATCAATAAATTAGATGATCTGACGAATACTATGGGCATGGGACGAGTGCCATCATCACACCCCATGCATTATCAAATGACACATTCAGGAAATATGGATCCATCACATGACGATATTCGCTCTTTGGACGAAGAAATCTTAGAATTACAGGAATATAACGCTAAAGTCGAATCCGAAATGATTAAATTGAAAAACGATATCACTCATATTGAACAACAGGTTAAGTGCTCCGAAAGGGTATGTTACTATTTATCAACATATATACAGTGTATTTAAATTTAACATAAACTCAAATGTGTTAAATTTATATATACTAAAAATGGTACTAAATTGTATAATGAGATGACATAATACTGTATAACAATTAATTTAACATTAATATTAAACGTGTTAATTTAAATTACTTAAAATTATAATATATTAAAAATTACATAAATATACATAAATAGATGTGTGTATCATAGTTATACAGTATGTCTGATCATAAAGAGGCATGTGGAATCAGAATAATGCTCATATGTGCATGCTTTACATATGCGCATATGAGCATTATTCTGCGCACATATGAGCGAATATAGTTGCTCATAGGGTATAATGAATAATGTAATAAAAATGTAATATTTTGATATATGTGTTTTTCAGGAGAATGTTTCCGTGACGCAAAAGACGACACATCTGAACGAATATTACGAATCACTGCGAAACAATTTTATCACACTTTTGGATCATGTGCGACTCCCCAATTTCAATGATGAAAAACCGAATGTCGATAATTTCGATTCATATTTAAATAAATTACAACAGTTATGTGTTGAAAGTTATAAAGAGGAGAATCGTACGATATTTTCGACCGTGAGACAGGCACTTCAGGATTTCCCTGTCCCTATGTAATTGACTTTATAACACTTTTAAAATTGTTAATTACGAAACAATGAATGTTTTATTTATTTATTAATTAAATATAATAACGATTAATATGTAAAATTAATTAATTAATTAATTAATATGTAAAATAACGAATGATTATTTGATGATAGGCCACAGCCTCCGGGATGGGTACGGTCGTAATGCCATGAGCAATGACGTTCAAAAGATGCTTTTTCAGATCAAAATCTTTACACGGACAGTATAATATAAAATAATTTGCCATTTATGGCTATACATTCGTACGAATATGTGATATTTGTCATTATTTTTTTCTGTAGAAATTAACAGATAAATTAATATCATTATATTATCATCATTTACATTACATTAAAAACAAATGCATGTCATCACGTGTTTAATTGTTATGCGTATTGTTTTTTCGAAAATCATTTTTGAAAATCCTTTAATTTAATTATTAAATTATATATTATATATTATTTGTCGTAAAAAGTATTAATTAAACATTTATATCAATGTACAGAATGCACAAAAATACATTGTTCTTAACGCTCAAAGGAATAATGCAGGTCTTTAATTGATTAATGTTTTTAAATTATTATTAACACAATAATCCAATATATTGTATAATATAATATGATAAATTACAATTAACCACAATTTATTGACTGAATATTTAAAATTAATTGACCATTGCTTTTTTAAATTAAAAAATCATAAACAATATCACAATGACCAAAATGAAAGGGTCTGATTAATTTGGAATATGAATGAACATAATTAATACAATTAACAGGGTATTTCTAAAAATAGTGTCGATTTCGTATAAACATTTAGAAACTTAATTTTTGCATTCCCTTTGTAGCGTTTTAATTAAATAAATGTTTAAAATAATGTAATCTCAGCATTTAGTACGTTAATTGAGTTTAATTTAAAAATGCCATTTTTTAATTATATAAAAATTTATTACAAAATTTATTATAAATTAATTTATGTGTAATTATATATTATAATTATGCACATGTGAATGCCGATGAATTAATATTTAAAAATCGATTTTATTGTTAATAATAAATTAATGTTAATTAATGTCTTAATTTATGTCTAATTTTTTATATTTAATTAAATGTTAATTAATTTATATGATATTTCGATACTTTAGAATTATCATTATGAAATGCTTTAAATATAATTAAATAAAATATTAATGTTTTAAAATTGAAATTTTTCATATTTTTGAAATATTTGTAGAGAACTTTTTCATGAAATATTAATTTTGATTTATAATTTTTAGTTATAAATGATAATTGTCATGTATTTCTAACATTATTGTTAATAATAGTGTTTTAAACTAAAATAAAAGAAAATTTAAAAACATTCACGAAAAGTATCAAATCATATTGTTATTTATATTTTATTTACTTATGTTTAATATTCTAAAATCGTAGCTTTTTTATGGTTTAAAATTCATGATGATGCTCACAAAATATTAGATAACAGATGTAATATTTTATAAATAATATATATATTTAAAGTGCATATTTATTTACAATAATAACTGCTCTTTTGTTTTTCTATGGACATATGCATGCTTTTTTATTAAAACATAACTTAACATATTCAAATGCAAAATCTTACATTTGTTTCATTCACTATAATACTAAAGCATTAAGAAACGAAATTACCAAACAATTTACTACAGTATTTGGACGATATGACGCCCCTTATTACTGTTTGTGTTGCGTATGCAATCAGCTTTTGGGCATAATATCATCCAAATACTGTATCATTATCGTAATTAAGAAATGTTTTGTAATTTAATATTTGTGTACATATGAATATAGACCTAAAATCGCCATAAAAAACTTTCTTAAGTGATATCAAAGAAATAATTAAATATGTGTCCATATCTATCAAAAATATGACCTTTAAACCCCAAAAAATTTTGCTTTTTTTATATTTTTCTTTAAAAATTCCTTTACTCCCCCCTTAGTATTTTTATAATTTTTAAAAATTTGCTTATTTTGGCATTTAAAACTTTTTTTGGTCAAAAATTATGCATAAAATTTAGGTCTCTAATTATGAGGCATAAGCATATTTCTGACAAATTTTAAATTTCAGTTATAAAATCATTCAATTATAAAATTGAGAATTAAATGAACATTTTTTTATTAATTAAATATAGTAATATATCTTATATTTGGTATTACAATGTAACATAACACTTGAAAAGTGACAATTATTTGAGACTTTTATTTATATCGATTTAAAATCACATTTAAATATATTTTATTAAATTTTATTTATATATAAAAATTATTTTAAAAAATTACATAATGCACACCAATAATGACTTAAAAATACTGAAATTTTGATATTTTTATAGATCAGGAATTGAATGATCCATGAACTTTTTGACTAAATCAGATGCCATACTGTAATTATAATTAAAATATTAATTTTTAGCATAAATGTATGTGTTTAATACAAAAACAGTATTAAATACGTACTGTTTTATCATATGATCATAAATCATCGATGGCATTATGGTCAAAGTGATGATTTCACCACCGGCTTCTAATATGTGTCTTATTTCTTTGTCTTTAATTCCGACGACATTTTGGCCATTCACTTCGAGCATATTATGCTCTGTTAATAATCCATTACGTGCTGCTGATGAATCTTTAACGATATTTGTAATTTTACCATTTTTAAAGGCAAATCCCACATGACCAACACTATCTTTGTGAAGTGTGATGGTCCTTTCAAAAGGCCGATCGCGAACCACTAAATGAATGCCATTCACAGGCATTTTTTTAATCATTTCGTGTATTTTATCTCTGCTGTATCCTGCGACATTCTCATTATTGATTTGAAGGATCTGATCACCGAATCGTAACCCAACGATGGCCGCCGGAGAATTCGTATTTACAAACACCACAAATACACCCTAAAATATCAATCATTTAATTATTCATTTCATCGAAAATCTAAAGTAAAATATACATTATGTATATTTTGAAACACATTTTAATTCTTATTTTAAAGGTGCATGATTACGATTAGTTTTGAATATAACACAGCAATTCACTGTATTAAAAAACAATATTTTTGCAAAAAATAGTACACAATTGTACTTTCGTTATAAATTCGTTAAAAGGATGGATCCTTTAAGGAGGATGCCAAAATTCTATTCTAATTACAATTGAAAAGCTATTCATGGGTATCTACTAAAAGGACCTCTTACAATACACTATAAAACGAAACAAAGAACGAACATTCTAAATTTGTTATTTTTTCTTAAAAAATGTTTTTAAAATTTTCTAATTAAAAATATAAAAAATTGAAAGTATGGCGTTTGCATAATTTTGGAGTGTATATAATTTATGGAATCACATGGACATTATGTAAATAATTTTATATGTAAATTATATAAATATATAAACATCCTAAACATTGAGTACATTCGTATAGAGATCATAATAAAATGACATCGAAATTAAATTGGTGCGTATGATGGGTAATTTTTGGTATCGTCCTTTAATCATTTTATTTAATAATAACAGATTTTATCTGTGAAAAAATATAAAAATATTTTTTTGGGTCTGAACTTTGAATTTATCATAATAAAAATTTAATTTTCAAATAAAAGAATATGTTATCATAGATATTATTATGACGTAAAAATAAATGTAAATCATAAACACAAATGAATCAAACAAAAGCTGTAAAATGATATGATAAAATTAATAATAATAAATGAGTCATTAATTTATTTTAAATATTAATTAATTTTATGATAAAACGCTTTTAGTTTATTTTTAAATTTATTCGTATTTAAAGTGATTCGACACATTGAATTTGCAGTTAATTATCATTCAAATGACACATACAAATTATTAATGTGAATTTTAAAGCACACATTAGTAACACATTTTTAATTTCGTTTTAACACAGGATAAGCGTCTGTTTTGAGGATATCCTTAGGATAAAAGGAGTATGTGCACATATATAAGGCTCACATTATAAGGTAAAGGGATAAATGAGTAAATTAAACACATACTTTGTTAATGGACTGAACCCTCATTCCGCATCGGCCGTCTTTATCTTTACATAATGTTATTTCGCGTATTCCGTGATGGACTTTTGCGCGATGCATTCCTAAAGAAGACGCTGACAGAGGTGCAGTCATTGATGTATCACCGCACACCATCATTTGATTGGACTGAGGTAATGCCACAGTATTAATCTGCGGTGCGATCATTGCCAATTCTTCAGATGTGAGTGATAATCCCATATAATCGTTTAAAATGGGGTAAAGAGACCCATACTTTTCTGGCGGTACATATGTCACATTTGTACCATTCAATGTCGGGTATGGACTATTAACGTATGGTGCTGATGGCGCCGAAATTACCGCCTGAGGCTGATTCAACAGTTGTGACTGTGCCTAAAATCATAATATAAAATATTAATTATAAACATTTCGATTTTTAAATTATAATTTTAAAAATACTTTAATCATATGATCGACTTTCATATCTTCGAGTGATGGATAAAGCGACATTTTTAATTAATTATATGATTATTATGTTATAATTATATATAATCAAATGATTGATGTTAGAATAGGATTGGAAATGATTCACGGAAACAATTATCAGTATTTAAACACTGTCAATAAAGAGATAGAATGAGATACTCCCACAGTTTGCGCATTCACAATTTGATGCTCTGAGCTGATGGGTGAGGGTGTAATCAACAACCGTCACATGTTAGATACATTGAGTTAAGTTAAGTGTACTTTTAACTTTGGTACTTATAAATGTCACATGATGGATCCCGCTCTTTAATCACCATAAAATACATTGCACCTGTGTTTTGCAAACACTGTCATATGATCGCATTCAAAAAGGGTCTACGGTATGACTGTACTAAACTAAACTAAACATTCCCGTGAAATGACA